>JAPYYT010001234.1:0-41642 GCA_030522565.1 Ceratosolen corneri
AGCATGTTTAACCGTTGGCTATCATTGTGCGTGTACGCTGGCGTGCGCGTGTGTATGTGTGTGTGTGGGTGGGTGTGTGTGGGTGGGTGGGTGGGTGTGCGAGTGTGTGTGTGCGTGCGAAGGCTTTTCTGGTAAGGGAGAGGATCGATTTTGTAAATAGGCGCTCATTGCGGCCTGCTGGCACTAATTTTTAGTTATTTCACTAAAATGCTCAGCCAACGTGACACGCGAATGTGACCGGATTAGAAAACCGTAGCATTGCTCCCACGCGGTAAATGGCTTTATGTTTTTATTGAGATCGATGCGAGTTTCAGCCGACTTTTCCGACTAGTTTCCCGATGGAACACTAGGAGCAGCCGGGAGATCGTTATTTTTTTGTCGTTATATATTGGATATTTACCCGAAGCCTCGTTCGCAATGAAATGTGACGTAAAAAGTATTAATGCCAATGACAATAGACCGTCTTTTTCCTAACTTTTTCCCCGCTCTGTGTTCTTAATATTTTAAGCCTAATTAACAAATTGGTATTTATGCGTTTCTTCGAATGAAGTTGTGTTTATGGTCGGAGCTTAGGTAGCGGACAGAAAATCGTTATAACTGGCGATTGTTTGCAATTCACTTTTAAAAGTCCATATCCGTTAAATGTATTAATCATTTATATTAAACATTTAGAGCAGATGATTGTTAATAATAACTCTGATGAAATAATACTAGTAAAAGTTATTTCATTTAAATTGTTTGTTTTCTTCAATTCTTTCCATTTATCTTAGACAAAAGATATAAAAAAAATTTTATGCTTAACAAGATGTAAGATTAGCGTTTCATTTTTAAGTTCTAAGATTTCTTTAAATCCACAGTAAGAGCTAAGAAATAGACGATTTATATAAAAAAAAAAACATTTTTACATTGGTCACAATCATACTTATATGTATATATATTTTCAAAAGTACATCAGGCAAAAAAAAACAATACTTCATTCAAATAAAGCGATACATTATGATATGAATTTAATTGGATATACATCCTGTTTTATTGATATAAACAGCATAAAATTATTATTGTTAAATCGCTGCGTACTTAGCCTAAAAACTTATTTTTGGTTTCTTATTTTGAGCAGCTCATTCTTGAGGAAATAAAAAGATATTATTTATTTTGTAAATGTAAATCTAATTTTTTCACAAGTATCTTTTTCTATTAAGTGAAATTATAATTACTCAATGTATTGAAATAAAGATATCAATCAAATTAATGACAATAACGATGATAATAACAATGATAATAATAATGGCAATAATATTGATGATGATGATGATTGTGATGATGATATTAACAACAACAACAACAACAACAACAACAGCAACAACAGCAGCAGCAACAACAACAACAGCAACAACAACAACAGCAACAACAATAATAATTGGTAATGCGATAGTTGAAGTTTTCCTTAAATTGTTTTATATTTTATTTGGCTTTTGCTCTCTATAAGAAAAAAATCCGTTGTAATTAAATTATGAAATGTTGCATGAAATTAGTCAACTCACCTTTACGGCAGACAACTCATTGTTATATTTATGACGATATATTCCTCGAATAAAGTGATTAAAAAAATTCTAGATATACAATATTTATCAGGAACACCTAATTGTGAGACAAATAATTCAAAGGCTGGCTGCTCGTATTTTCTAATTTATGAAAGAAATAAAAAGATGAATTCTCAAAAGTTTGTGGCTGTACATTCTCTGCAATATTATTGATCTCAGCTCAAAATCATATATCGAAAAAGTATTATTAAAAATCTAGAACAAATTCTGTTGTAACATCGTTGATTGAATTATATATATAGAGTGTGATAAACCATGAATTTGTTACTTTTCCATAATAAAATTACATAAATATTATCTATGAATTGATTTATCTTTAAGTAATAAGTTTCTGAGCATTTCAATATTGATTTATACGAAGTAACTAGAAAAATTTGGCATGAAATAGTCGTATAATATTTATAATATTAAAATAATTGTAATAATTTTAATAATTCCAATACATCTTCAGCTATTTTCATAGTTATGTTTAATATACAAATTTTCAGTAGCAAAATATTATTTTCTTATAATCCGTTTTAATGCGTTAATGAGTTATTAAGCTTAAATGTCTTAAATGTCTTACTAAAGAGTAGTGTCATTGTATGGATTGTGATACAATGATTTTAATTTAAAAATACCGAAAGAAAGTAATTTATAGAGATTCAGTGCCAAATTGCCGCATCAAAGTAATTTATTTAGACTTTCATCCCTTCAGGCACATTCGATCTATTTAATCTCCATTTCTATTGTACGTACTATTTCAAAAAGCTGTGCTGCTTTGTATATTCAAGTGCAGGCACTTTTATGAATTGTAATTCGATAACATGAGTCTCGTCCCAAAGTTCAGGTACAAAAGCGCCTTTGAAGTTCCACGAGACAACGGAGCAAGAAACTTTCGCACCCAGTGTAAGCAAAGAAATACAATAATACCAAGACATCTTATGAGAAAGCGGTTCTCTTCGACTAATGAAAATAAGAATGAAATCCATGAAACTTCTCATAATAATTTCAAAGGACAAGTACCTTTAAATCCATATCTTATGTATTATTGCCGTTTAGATACCGAAATAATGCGATTATCATATAATTATCGCTCGCAGCTCTAATATAAATTTACTATTCAACTCAAACGAATGTCAAGAATGCATACTGATTACATCTTATGATTATTCTCCTTGAGTATTAAAGTGCCACTTTATATTATATAACAAATGTTATCGCATTTAATCCTCGAATGGGAATAAGATTGCGAAACGGTCGATTTAAATGTAATTCCTTTCATTATCCACCACTGACAAGAGTCACACAAGCAGTACACTAATTAATTATCAACATTATCATTGTCCCACAAGGACTCGATAAGAATAATCTATCATTCCTATTAACAACCCCTTTCTTTATACAATAAACTGAGACGCTGCTCATGAACGAATTTGCCCCTCGATTAATGGTTTGCCAATTGGAATGAAGAAGAGATGAGGAGGGAGAAAGGCAACGCTGATCCGATATTACAATTATCATAGACAACTCACGATTCGATAATTAGCAATAAAAATAGGCCGAGGCGATTCTCATACTGGCCAATCGATCGTTATTTAGGCGATAAGAAAAGGTTGCTCGGGAAGTCGGCTGAGCGCGAAGGTAACAACCGCCTCTTTGCAATCCGATTGGCAGTACACGAGTCGCGGAAAAGTAATTACCGAGATTAGAACGGATTCCCTAGATTCCCCAATCATCGAAGGATCCCCGCCGAGTTCATAAGCCGGGAGAGTCGCGCGCCTACGCACAACAAAGACCTCCTCGTCCCACTCCCACCCTTCGTGGAAAACATAAGGCATTCCATCCCCGTCTCTCCGGGAATCTCGATTTTATCGGCGGCTTTTTCAAATTGAGTCGCAGCTGCGGCCCGATGATAAATCCCTGATCAAAAATACAGGCGACACCTCCACACTTTATTAACAACAAACGCTGCCTATTCGACATTATGAGCTCACGGGCAATTGGACCGTCGATCGGATGCTCTCGGAGGTCCAGGAGGTCGGGAGGCCTCTGTTTCATGCCAGCTGCTAGCCGATACGTGGATGTGGTAGTTGTCGTGGGCCAGGCTTTGCTGGGACTTGCTTGGGACTTGCCCATCAATTCCATTCCCATCAAAAGTGAAATCACATGAATTCAAGGGAATTTAGCCATTCAAAGCAATTGACATTTTAAATATTTATAAGCATTGAGGGGCCTCGGCAATTTTCGTAATTGGTTTTTACTTTTTTTCCATTTTATAAAATTCTGACTTGGCCTTCTGGGTTTTATGATTTAATCGATACTGCCCCCGCCCCCACCCCCCACCCATCCCCGCATGTATAAACGATTGTCCACTACTGCCGTAGTTATGCTTCCCAATGTTGATACAACTAAGCCAAAAATTACAAATGTGTGCTAACGTTTTGTTAGCCGTTCGAAGCAGAGCAATAAAGTGGGATGCACGATAATCGATAGTGGGTGTATGCCGTGAAGAATTCTGGAAATGTCATTAAGAAAAAAAGTCCCATTCAAAAGAAGTAGAAAGAGACGGGCATAGTCGTACTGTATAGACGCTCGTGTCCAATGTGCGTACGGAAATTGTGACTTGCAGAGAGTGCAAATTACAATGTTATGTGACCGGAGAATTTTGTACAAAGAATTTTAATAGTGAAATGGTGAGGTTCTAATACTTTTGACTTACATTTTAATTAAATTGATGAAAGAGACTGCGCTCTTACCGACACCTGACATTATAAACTAACAAATATTCCAATCCATTATGTGAATGCGTGGAGTGTTTGTTGTAATAACATTAAGTCTTATCCGCTTGACTAAAGTAATTATGGTAACAAATCGTTAAAATGGAAAGTTCGAGTATTAAGACGCTGATTTATTGTTGTATTTGTGAGCACCCTTCATTATTAACACTTTCTTAAAATTGAATTGGCTTTGTCAAAGTTCGTTCTTCAAGGAAGGAAAACGAGCAGAGTTCAGAGGATGCATTCACAAGTGTATAAATAAATTAATTAGTTGGTGAATTGAAAATGGAGTTTCATTTATGCCACCAGCAAATATTACAACTCTCAATATCATATGTCTTATATATATATATGTGTGTGTGTGTGTTAAAAATGTAATACTCGAGGACAAAATGTTCGTTTGAAATTTCATCGAGACTAATGTGACTTTATATTAATTTTAAAGGATGCCCAATTCATTAATAATTTCACAGATTATCATAAATCCAAGCCATAAAGCCGCGAATCTTTTATTTTTCAATCTTTCAAAACAAAATAAGCATTGATATTATTTAATGCCTCGGCATTATCTGCAGTTTTATGAACTCAATAGATACTTTTTATGTGGCTAACGGTCTGTTCTAAATTTGAGAGCGGAACCCAATTTTAGCGGATATTGCGTCACACACAGCATAAAGATGATGAGAATTTGAAAAAAGGTCGCTCGAAAAAGTTCTTTATGTCTTGGTGGCTTGCGTGTAAAGAATTTCAGCCATCAATAATCAATTTTCGCGATAAAAATATCCAAAGTTATTTCTTAAATAAAATTTGTTGCAGCGTGAAAATCGCTGAAAAGGAAGTAGGACAGGAGGGAAATTAATCACTATTATGTTCTCGTCGAAGCGCTTAATTCTTGAACTGTTCGTAAAATTAAGTCCGTTAGAATTTCCATGAGAAGCGGCGAGATCAAGAAAATCCCTGCCTAATTAAGCAATTTGAAGGCGACGTGCGCAAGAAAAAGAGGAGCTGCAACGAGGGATGAAGAAAGAGAGTTAAATAAGGAGGTGGACGAAAATGGGAGGAGGCCAAAGTGAAGAGGCGAGGGTGTATAGAGCAAAAGCACTCAACCTCCTCTATTCCTCTCTCTCTCTTGCACGTGTATACTTGACTGCCTTAGCGCGGGGTTTCGAATGTGAAGGGATCCTTGACATAAATAGTCAGTAGTAGTGGAGCGAAACAGTGCAACTGTGCGTGAGCGCGTGTAACAGAGACAGACAGAGAGAGACAGGGAGAGAGAGAGAGAGAGAGAGAGACATGGCCGAACGCGTGGCGCCCAGTAACTATGGAGACGACATCGATCGCTCGGAGCATGCGTGTAACTGTACACAAATGCATACCGCCGTGTACACATAAAGACACTTTATAGAAAAAAATACAATTTGTACAGACTGCTTGAAAATATGAGCGATTTAGCCTTCAATTGCTGTGATCTGGCTAATATTGAGTTGATACACACATTATGAGGATCGTCTTATTAAGCTTCGCTCGATATATTGATTGTTATATTGTACGTTAGCTCTTTGAAGTAGATGAATTGAAATTTGTTAGCAGAACTGAAGATCCATTTAATATAACGACCTATGCCAATTTATATTTATAATTTGAGACGCTTTGATTTCGCAATAATACGAATTTCTCTAGTTGAGATGGCATTATTAATAGTCGACGGTATAGCCAGTCCATTTGTTGATAAATTTTAAAACATATCGATAATATTAGTTTCGGAAGTTTGAGCTACATTTTTATTATTGTAAAGCACGATAGTATATAATGTATGACAAAATAAAAAATCTAAATCCGGCAATATTCATTCGACTCTCGATATGACTTGAATGACCATTGCTTGATTATTTGATATTTTCTGCGGAAGAGCAAAGTTACTTTGCTATATTAAAAATGTACAATAATAATAAATACTACTCATCGGACAAAAAATTAAGTATTATTAATAGCAAATTTATGACTCTTTAATCTAATAAATACTCTGTGATATGATAAGTATAAAATGAACAATTTATTTCATTACTTAAAATATTTTTCAAGCTAATAGTCGTGCCATTAATTTACAATAACTTTTTTTTTTTTTTGGCGAATTAGGCTAGTTACCTCTAAATTATTCATTAAAACGATGTGTTAAGTTCTTGGCATGTAAAGTCACTATTTCATAGAAGTATTTGAAATAAAAATTATTTAACAAAAGTAACTATTTTTGCTATTACATCGATTTCACCGCACTTATTTAAATATTATATTTATTGAAACTTGTAATATCTGCTGATCGATTAAATGTTATATTATTAAAGAACGATCTTAATTAATTAATATATATTTTTTTAGTATTTATTTGCCTTACATTCGTGTAGAAATGAGAAAAATAAAGAAGTTATTACATAAAGATCAATGCTTATATGTTTATCCGCTTAGTTCCACACTTAGTATTTAATAATAATTTTGTGTTGTTATTAAATTTGTAGTCGAATTTTATTTCATGAAAATAGATTGCAAAAATGAATAGAACGTTTTCTGAAAATACCTATGCACAATCATAGTTGTATGAAAATTCAGTGATTACAAGTACACAATAACTTGAGAGTCTCGTATTTTGTTCAACTACTAGAATTTTCTGAAACATGATTTTAAAGCTATAAATATTTTTTCTTTACGAGCTTAAAGAGAATTAATGAGAAATATTTGCCTCAATAATTATAAGAGAGGAAAAATAATAAATAATAAGTAGATGAAAAATTTGACGTAAAGAATAATAATTTCATCAATTAATTCGTTCAATTAGTTTATGATTACCTTATTTGGAGGGACCGCTAGAAAATCTATTTTCGTCGAGTTATAAATAAAGTCGTGGTCGAATTGTGTTACTTTCTTTTGATATTGGGAAAAACTTTGAAAAGTTGATGGCGAAATAGCTTTATATACCTTATTTATATATATTATAAACTGTTAATTTTCTATGAATAATAAAAATCAAAACTTTCTTAATCTTTTTTTATTCATATTTGTTAATGGCAAAGCTATAAATTTCCAAGTATTTAGCTTCAATTCGAGAAAATTATTTTAAGCTTTAGTCGAAAGTATTTCATAATAATACATTCGATAATAATGTTCACACAATTACGGTATAAATAGACTTTCATATTATTAATTAATCCGACCAATTAAAATCTATCTATTTTAACTGTCTTTTCAAGCAATGAACATTGCACTTTATTTAAAATTGTCGTTCAATGTTTTTAAATTAATGATTAGTTAATTGGCTTGTAAGTTGAAAACTCTATGACGCAACTTTTTTCACGCGCATTTATATTATATCTCTCGTACACTTTTAAATATTTAATAGGAGTTCGTATTTTGTCCTTATTGGGCTAAACTTGTCGCGCTTAAGGTCAAGTGGATTCATTCGAGTTAATAATAATTTGTTATAAAACCTAACTTTCAACTCTACCAAATGTTTGCCTAATTGTTGATGTACCGAAAAATTTTTCAGAATACCGAACTCCATTGGAATATAAAATAAAGCTCTTTGCCCTTTTCAGAATGAAAACCCATGTAGCTAATGACTTTCGGCATTTAATATATATTTTTATATAATCTATTTACGCACATTAAACTCATACTAGGAATTCAAATTAGGAATTTCTAATTTTAGCAGTGAAAAAATCTGTAAAATCTAGAATTTTATTATTTCTTCTTTAACACTCGGTTCGATTAATTGTAAACAATTGTAATTACTTGGATGTAATAATGAGCAAATAACTGACACTCATTCGTTCTCAGCATATCATTATTTCATTTATGCAAGGTCATTTGAGCTTGACCTCCCTCCCTCCTCATCTATACACACACACACATATGTGTGTCAGCCATTATCAGCTGTATCGGCTTCGTAATGCTGATATCATAAGCTACAGATATATAGTTCAATGGAGAGTGGGAGGGAGAGAGAGAGAAGAGAGGGAAGAGAAAAGTTCTGATTCATCTCCAGGATGAATTGCCCTTATGTATAAGCCGGGACATTTCGTATCTTCTTCCACGTTCCCGCCAACTCTTCGTCTATATAATTCATCTATTTTTTCCCCTAGGACTTCACTATTTGGTGTACACGTATATGCTTAAGAATTTTTCCGTACGAAATGAGCTTCTTTCGCAATCTGAGTTTATCAGCCAAAGCCCGTCCTTTGCCCAAGGAAATATCCTTGCGATTGATTCTGTTGTTGAAGCAATAAGTCCTAAAAAACTTTACCTTTTAAATTCTATTGCTCGAGCAATTATATCGAGCCATAGTTGAAAATTCGTATTTTACGGGAACGCCCATCAATGCAGAAAGCAAAGGATAATTAGGAACGACAACTTGTAAGTGAACTTGTAAGTCACTACAAGTATGACAATTTTCTTTTATGCTCTGGAATAAATGTTTCAGTTAATTAATTAATAACAGATTATGACACACTTGCTTTTGTAAATGATTATTATTAATATTATATAATGTAAAACAATATGCCTTGGTAATGATACGTCTGGTCGCACCACAACGTATATTCAATAATACAGACAATTGTTTGTTATTATTTCGAAATGTAAAATTTGATATAAATGCTCACCAGGTGCTATTAGGCCTAAATATAGTTACACACGTAGATAAATAAATTAATTGGGAAATTATTTGACATGGTGAGTCCCTTACCTATAATTTCTACGCTGGATTGCACATTTGTACGCGCGAGAGATGAAATCGAAGTAAGCACGCTAATTAATTCAATAATGCAAATTGCCCAAACAATTATTGTATGAAAAGGTTACATAGTGCATTATTATGTGACGGAAAAAAAAAAAAAAAAAAAAAAAAAAAAAAATTTCGACTTTATTGCAAAATCTTTTTATACACTAATGCAATGCTACTTTAGTGAATCGCCTATCTATTTAATTTATAATTTCACATAGTAAAAACTATTGAAGTAAATTTTAATAAATGATCTATTATATTTGTTATATCTGTACAATGCGGATCACCATAGACATAATTAGGTAATAATATAGTGACGATAACCTTATAGAAATCTTTACTTACTTATACGCACACATACAAATAGCACTATTGTATAATAGCATTTGTACGATTAGATAAAAAATTTATGTAATAGCTTAATAAATTGCAGTTCGGCCTGCAGCATATATTTGCACTTTGCATAAATCGAAGTATTCTTCTAATTAGCACACAATGGATGTAATGGATAATCAAGTGAAAGTTATTATTGTACGTTATTTGAATTTCTTAAAGAGCTTCGTAAGATTTGCTAAAATATCTATCGCGTTTTCAGATCAATTTCACCTTACTTTTATAAGGTAAGATGGATAAATATCGAACAATAAGAAATTACTTTGAAAGTGATCCCTATAGCCGTGGAAATTTATTAGAAATATTATTGAACGGAATGTTTGATTAACGATATTCATTGAATTATTTGAAAAGACGTTCATGTTACACGCACACACACGTATAAGCACACTTCATATGCACATTTCTCTGCGTGTGCATTAAATTTTGCAAGTGGATAATAAAAAAATGGAATTTTTGTATGAAATTTAAATGAGTGATTTGATGAGAGAGACGATAATGTTGTACGTTACTTTATCACCCAAGAAATGCAATTATTCATAGAGGCTACAGCGGCAAATATATTTGACATATTAAATTAGATTTTTAATAGATTAAAGGCGATTTGAAAATCCATACGTAATTTTTTATTTTCACCTAATTTAGTCGCAAAATTTGTCAAACTTTGAAAAAATACATCTTTTAAAAACAAATTAAATTTTCTGCATTGAAAACTTTAATATACATAAGGTGACCATTTTTTTTTTACAGAATGAAGCTTTAAGGAATATTTGGAAATTTCAAGTTAACCAAATATCTTGAATTCTATTGATTAATAAGATTTAGGTATGGGAAAATAGGATCATTTAGCTTTCAGAATTAATATGTATTATTATAATAATTATTATAATATGTATTATCTTATGGATTTAATTTAACTATAGATTTTTTCTAAACGACCACACAATTTTCTATTTATTCAGTTTATTTCCCAACTATTTCTTTTGCTTCAAATTTTATATTCACTAATCAAACAACCAAAATAAATATTCCGACAAGCTAACAGTCTTTATGATAAATAATCATATGATAAATATAGCATGTAATATTCTCTTAAAAATATTGTATTAAATATTGAATTGATAGTTCACGCAAGTATTTACAATTTTAATCTCATTAAAGGACCAAAATCAACTTGAGTTAATTTTACAATTTTAATTTTACGGTAATTTTAAGTAAATAGGAAAATATGTGTATTCAATCGCAATGAAAGTACATAATATATATATATATATATATATATATATATATATATAATATTTAAAATATATTTATAGTTGTTTGATTTTAGGTATATAATAAGCGAAATATTATCGTGATAGATAAATTGCTATTACAGAGTTATAAATGATCTTCCTATTCTTTCCTTAAAAAACATTTAAAGACAAATTTTCGATTCCATTGGAGCTGTCAATATTGTTTTTTTTTTTTTTTTTTTTTCTTTTTTACGTGAAAATGTGAAATCTTCGACTTTATAATAAAAATGGTATAATTGACATATTAAACGCTGTCGAGTTTATGTTATTATATTCTCAAGAGCACAATTTCACATTAACTTATTGCTTCGCTTATATCCTTCATCTTTCCTGCTAAACAACTGCCTAGTAACTCTAGAGTTGACAACTCTTCATGAATAGACTTAATAACTTTTTGAACTCTCTCGTAACGTCTCTTACTAACTTAGTATTCTCATAATACCAGGGCTTTCCCCCCCCCCTCACTCATAGCGATACTAAAATTACAAATTGTCAGCTTTATATGCTTCGAATTTCTTTCTCTAGAACGTTTTTCACGATACATTTGAAATATCAATTTTATTACCTGATATTACACTATTATAATAATATATATACATATATATATATATATATATATATATATATATGTAATGCAATGATGTACTAGTTGGGCTGCATAATCTACGCAATCTGTAATTAATTATTTTATTAGACTAATGTTTTTGATGCAATAAATGTAAATTTATTACTTCTAGATCATAAACGTACTTTATTTGAAGAATAAATTTTTATGGGAATTGAATAGAGAAGGATTTCGAATGAGATTTAATATTTTTTTTGGTCGCTATTGCACAGTTAATATATTTATGCATGCATTTTTTAATTCACACAGACATTTCTTTTATTATATAAAGCTCCTTTCTCCCTCTAAATGTCTCTCAACTTTAATTCTTTTTCGCTCGTATTACTTTCTTCCGATTTTTTCGCTGTTTACCTCATATCATCGTACCATTACTTTAACGTAGCTAAATAGGTTAATCATGTTATTGAATTTTTTAACGGATTCTCTACTTTCCGGTGGAAATTTTCATGGCAAATAATGACACGTATTTGCTTTTGTTTTTTGTTTTTTAATTCGCGTCGTCAATATAATGCGAGTTTCACGTCTCCTAAAATATTCCTTAGAATCAGCCATTCGTCATTATGGAATAAATGAAGTATCATGATATTTATTGAAACTACTCTTATAATGAAATTGATTTTCTCAGTATTGCAGCAAATAAAATTAATTGCAGCTTAAATTCATTCTATGAATTCATATTTTCGGAATTCTCCGGAATACTGCAAAATCTCATGCCCACAATATGGCAATTGCAATTTACGTTAACTTAAAATCTTGGTATTGTGAGGCTTGTTCCTCTAAATTTAATATTCTGTTAACACACTTCACAAACAATCCTTGACTGCAGTAAATAAAGTGCTAGAAGTACGTCCGCTTCTATCAATGTGACGTAACGTTCAATTGTAATTCGCATAAAACTATTTTTCTGCCGGGTAATACAAACGTTTGCATCAAGGCTCTTTTGACTCCCATCAGTGTTTACGAATTAAGTACTTTCCGTCATCTTTCCCATATTCAATTGAGTTGGTACGGTAGGCACTTGGATGTCAAACTGGCTCTAAACATACTGACGGCTTTCCTATTACACGCAGACATACACACACACATATATATATAGTTTCTGCCTATGAGTAATCGTGCCGACAGATATTTCTGGACTATCGTACAGGTACCGAACGAGAAAATATATACAGAATGGACGGTTACGAGGCCAACGTCAACTCACCGGTGATCCCAAGTGTCGATCGCTTGGCTTCCAAACACACGATCGCCTTACTTCCTTCTATGGCACGAGTCATTAGTACTTAACAAAAACTTTTACTTAAAAATTCTAGGTTATCTTCCGAGCATCGAGCAAACACGAAAGAGATGCAATTTTTCAAATTCTCGCACTATGCGACGAAATTTAAATTCAAATTTCGTAAACTTATAAAATCCACTCTCAGAACTTTAAATATTTCACTCTAATTACAAATATTCGTTATTTGTCAATAATCGAATAAAAGCGGATAATTGATACGTAAATAATAATAATATGGTACATGTGTCGGGAGCGTTATTTGTTCCATTAGAGCTTTAAAATAATAAACAGGAGACATCTGGTCTTTGTTTTTTCCTGACCCAGTTCGTCGTTTTCACCAAATCCATCGTTCTGTAACCACGTAAATACAATGCAAGCCTGCAAGCTCCATCATACACACACACACACGCACGCGCGCACGCATGCACGCACACCCGTACAGTTGTGACCATATGTGCTCCGCTGCCCTTTCCTCAAGGGTCTTGCTTTCTATCCCCTCCTCCTCCGCCTCACTCTCTCTCTCTCTCTCTCTATCGTTTGCTCGTTCGCTCACTTATTTACTCACTCTCTCGCGTACTCGCTTGAGCATCGCCTAGATGGAGAAAATCGACGTGGCCTGGCCTCGCCCTAGTTCTCTATCAACACACACACTAACCCCCCCTCCCTCGCCCCTCTTCTTCACCGTCTCTCGTGCATGCATGTGTATTTTCGTCAACCCTTTATGCGGTGTGCAGCCCTTCTCCTCGTAATTCCGCTGCCAAGCACATTGTGTAGCTTCGGTAAGAAAAGTTTTTATCACGAACGGCCACCTTCTTCTCCCCTTTCTTTTACTTTATCAACCCTCAATCATCAATATTCACGCAATTCCATATATTTTTGCACATTTTTTGAAATTACGAAGGCTTATAGGCAACGAGATGATGTTTTAATAATATCAATTGTTTATTAAAATTTGATCGCTTACAAATTTTACTTATCATTTAGGGAGCTTTTCAATTGTGCTGGTTGATCTTTGGTGAAAACTGTCAACAACGATTACCATTTAGCAAACGCTTCTTTAATCTTCGATATGTATACAGTAAAACTCGCCATCGATGCATATAATACAATTCAATAACGAGGGTTTACGTGAAGTTGATTATGATTAGGAGCTTGAGCACGCCTCCCACTTAGTTCATATCGACATTTGTCAACCATGAAAAGACAGAGGAGCTGGGGCTCTCGGTTGTCGAAAAACTGAATTGAGTAAATATTGATTAGAACTAGAGACCACACCTAAGCTCGTGAAACTACCTCCACTTGAGCCTGGCATGGCATTGCCATCGGTAAAGCTGGACTGAGGAGGAGTAGAGGAGGACACCGAACCTAAGCTCCTAAAACAACTGTAAAACAGTCCACTTAATACTTGTCTATTATTGATAATTTCTGGTTCGAATTCGTAATTTGTCTTCCTCTAAATTTCAGCTTTTTTTTATATATATAAATAACTCACTTTATAAGTATCGTGAAAAGTTAAATTTATTTTTTACAATATTAAAATTAGTCTGGTCAACATTCCAATAGTTAACGTTCTAATTTTTATAGCGTTTTCCCATATTTTCTATGTGATGCGCATCCACAATGATGAAGCAATTTATTGTCGACCAAAGTCACATTTTATGTACTTTTTACTTTCATAATTAGCCTCTTTTTGCTATTTATTCATATAGTTATTTGTTATTGTATTTTATATGGGTTGCTAAGCAAGAAATTTCAAATAATGCTGCAGTTAGCCCTGCTGGTATAAAGATTTTTCTTAATTGAAAAAATTAACATTATTTAATTTTATAACTAGGAGAGAATTTTTGTGAAATATATATGTTTGTCAATAATAAAAATAATAAAACCTTAAAATTAACATTTCAATGTTATAAACAAAAATAATTCTTCTAATTTGAGTACCTTGGCTCATTCATATATATATATATATGTGTGTGCAATTTGTTTCAACGTATTTTTTAAGCCTAAAATAATATAAATGGTAATGATAAAGGAAATAATTGGAGAAAAAGTAGGTAACGATAAACGTCTAAGACTATTACTTTTGAACTTTTGGCTAATGCCTGTACTTTGAAAATTTTCCATTTTCAGCGAAAGACGTGAATACTACTATTCCCTATTATATTACTTTATTTTCTAATAAAACTTCTAAACTAATTATACCTACATATTTCAATAAATTGTCCTAAAAATTGCATTTAATAATAGTTTATAAAATATTATTTGAAAGTGGAATAATATATTATGTCCGCGCAACATTTCAATTACTTGTATGTAATTTGATTAATTCGTCTGAAAAAAAATTTTAAACTTTATGATTAATTTTTTATAATATCACACAAGTAGAGGGGATACAAATTATCGGGATAAACAATTTATAAAAATCCTAGATATCGTATTTCTTAAATTTAATTAGGCGACATTTTATGCGAAATTTTTAAGATTAAGCACTAAATTTCTTAGATGTACCAAGAGTTCTTTCTCGTTGCAGCCCGTTAAAGTCCATTGCAGCAGCTTTATTATATGCTAATTTAATTCAATATTTTAATTTAACGCCGAGCTTTGTACAGAGGGAACGCGATCGAGTTCGTTAATTCGAACAATGGACGGATTTCTAGTTGCACCGTATTTTTAAAGATTTGATGATGACTCGGCATTATTTAGGTAACAAAATAATTTTTATTGCTTTCACGTTACGTATGTATTTATGCTAGAGTGATTATTGTATTAAATTTAATCGTAAAATATTATTTACGAGTGTCTGTATAGGTGTGAACGGTAAATTTTAAAAGCATAAGAAGCAATTGGATAAGTAGAATGTCTACATAATGATTTAATAAGTGAAAGAATTTTTTGACACAAATTATATATAATTTATAATTTTATAATTCTATTTCCACGTCAGTAATAATTTTTTCTTATTTTTAAAGATTGTTATTCGGCATTTTAAAAAATAATCACTACCTTATTTGATAACAATTGAATAAATTTGACTCCGAATATGAAAAGTATTGATACATTTAAGGTTATGTATCTTATTATTTACATTCTTTGATATTATTTGAGTGATTTAATCAAGAAAATTGACTAATATGCAAGATTAATTTGTATTTTATATAATTGTTTTGCGAGATGACTAAATAAAAATAAGTGAACTTTAAAAATATAAATCGTCATATTTCTCAATAATTTATATTATTATTGTGAAAAGATAAGGTAATTCAAGCAACGGGTATTTCAATAAATTAAAGCTAATTTTCATTTATTAGTAATTAAAATAATTTATTCGACAATTCTGATTATGCACTACAACTAATGAGTATCGAAAGGATTTTTCGTTTATATTAATTTATTAGTAATTATATTATCTTCGCACCAGTGATATATTGATTTCGTGCTCTGCAGAACCATACATTATTGCAATAAATTTTAGAATAACGTGTAAATCGTCGTATTCCTTATGTTATTTTTATCCATAGACATACGGTAAATAAGATATATAGCCCAATGAAAATAGTTAATACACATAACGTCGGCTTTTCATTAATTTTCCTCGACAATCGTATGCAAGCATCATGGAAAGTGGAGACGTTTAGTATAAAGAATTAATTGATGGAAAAGATCCATACACCAATGAAAAACCAAACTATTCTCTCAACGATCCCTAATAGAAGATTTCACGTTCAACAATGGGACGGTATTTTACTTGATTACTTAACGTAGTGGCAATGACAACAGAAAATGGAACGAAGCTGGACAAGCGTATAGGTGATGGTTTTTTCCCAAATGGTCCGTCTCTCTCTCTCTCTCTCCCCCCGTTGTACTCGCTTCGCTCAGTTGCGATATTTGGTCGGATCTTTCTTTTTCTTGAAATCCAACGCCCTCCTTGCCATTCGCAATTTTTGCCCCTTTTCCTCTCTTTCGTTTCGCTTGATATTATCGCACGATTATCTCGTTACACACCGCGGTCATATCACTTTTCGCGCGCATATAATAAGCCCCGGAGGAAGAAGGTCAGGGGAGAATTAGGCCAGTGTCCATTTATGAAATACAACACTAATTACACACTATTACCAACACACGCAGCCGCGAGGCTGCGATATCGTTCAAGTGCCGCGAATAAAAATTAAACGCGGCCGCATTATCATTTGCTTCGCTCGCCGAATCGAGCCGCATTTAATGCATTCTCATGACATTTGTGTGCATTTTGAATTTCTCGCTCTTTCTTGTACGATGCGAATTTTTAAGCTAATAATAATAGGTTCCTTAAAGGCCGAGAGCAAATTAATTACGCCTAGAAGCATTTCTCAACAACTTTGCGAATGGCCTCTCAACTGCTTTCTCCACCACTTCTCAATTGCTAATCACTGCCAAATAAACTCTTATCGATTTTTCGTATTCCTCAAATTTCTTTCAAATATTATAATATTACTTTACTTGGCCATTGTAATGCTATTCTCAATTGAAAGCTAAATTCGCTGTACACTGACGCTCCAACATGATCCACTCAAGATTAATTCTTCCTTCCGAGACTTACGAGCTGGCTTATATATGATTTCCTACGACCATTTGAATAATTCTATATCTAAAATACGTAATTTGGATTCACGCGCAAGAATATGGTGATAATTAAATGAGCTTGATAAGTGAAGGCGAAATAATTATTATAGGCTATACGGGAATTTTGTCCGCAAAAGTTACACTTCCAAATCCTTGATTGCGCATCGGTCTTTCTCTCCATCAGTTTGGAACAACTCCTGGCCCTTCATTATACCCCTTCCGTATTAAAAATTGCGTTCCTGCGCCAATTTGGCGCGCATCTGCTCCTTAAACATTATTCTCCGATAATAATACCCGAGTTTCGTTTCCTGCTTCATCGACGAGATGAAAAATGGAATTCGAAGCGTCTCTTATAATTCAGGTAGTTAAAGCCAACGCAACCTGTTGTCTCGCGATAGCTGAAAGGCGGCTTTCCTACTTTCTAGCCACGTTCCCTTATCGTCCGAGGCCTGTGAAAAGTCCCGCACTATCGAGACGTAGTAGGGAGCGCAAGAAAAGCGCGGATGAGAAAGAGTGAGGAGGAATGAGAGGAGGAATCCCCCCCCGATGCGGCTCCCCGATAAGAGCACACAAGCTCTGACCGACGCATCCACTCTTATCGCGCACTCGGCATCTACGAGGCCTAATCTTGGCCGTATGTATGCGTATCACCATAATTTACACTCTGTTCGTTAGACGGAAAATGTCGGCGGGACGATGGGGGGGGAGAGGGAAATAATCGAGACGAACCTCGTGAGATTCACCTACGCATCGCTTTATCGCCGTGGTTATCGCACTTGCGCTCCTACTTAATTTACTCTGAAATGATGAAAGTTTGTATCGCAGAGATGAGGGGGGCCGGGGGAGGGGGCAAAGAGATGTGGGCGCGAGCGCGTGCGCGCGCGCGCGCGCGAGTTCACGTGAAAGGGAGGGAGAGGAATGATTATCGAGTTACAGCGCTTTTTTTTTCCACGAGCCTTCCACGACCGTTAGATCGCATCTTTGCACCTCGAAGAAATCTCGTTGATTAAAGTATTTTTATAAATTGAATATGTAAATTGACAGAGAGAGAGAGAGAGAGAGAGAGAGAATCTATGGTGTTGTTAGATGGACATGTTAATAAAATATTATATCTTGGTCTATTGCATGTGAAAGGAAGTCTCTTTAATGTGTTGCATTATAGAATTTAATTACTTTATTTCATACTATAATATTTATATCAGTTTATTCGTCAAGAACATTAAGCTTGACGAAGAGTCTTAAACTATGAATTGGGATTTTTAAAGTGCCGAAGGTTGAAGAGTTGCTTGTTTAAGCAAACATAAAGTACGCAAATTGAAGACATTATTTTAATATAAATATGTTTTCACCTTGTGATATATATATATATATATATATATATATATATATATATATATATATATATGACGCCTTGTACTGTGATACTAGAAGTAGATTAAAATAGTCATGGTATTTTATATGCATTTATATATATCGTGAATATAAAAATAAAAGCTCAAAGCGTCTAATCTCCTTAAAATTTAAAAGAAAATTTACGACTACCGTTCTCAATGCTCAGCATTTTAAAGTCTTTTTATTTTCACGTTATAAATATTTAATGGTTGTTCCACGTATGCCATTTATGAGAAAACAGCTTTTTCGAATTAAACTAATTAAAGCCGACTCGCTATCAAAAATAATGCATTATTATTTTT
Organism: Ceratosolen corneri; assembly: GCA_030522565.1. Lineage (NCBI taxonomy): Eukaryota > Metazoa > Arthropoda > Insecta > Hymenoptera > Agaonidae > Ceratosolen > Ceratosolen corneri. Next base: position 19,020 of record JAPYYT010001234.1, read on the forward strand.
AGTATCTCTGTCAATTAATAATATCGAGGGGTATTAGAATGAGGGTATTTAATGAAAAGTTTACCACTTCGATTAGATTGCTGTGGCCGCTAGTTAAAGGTAATTAACTCTTGCTTTCATTTTAATACGAGCAATCATTAAACGAATATTATTTACAAATTTATAATTTTTGTTTTACGGGAGACTTCAACGTTCAATTGTAAAGATAAAATTGTGCTCCAATTCATTATTGGATAGTATATTGTCCATTTAAGCTAAGTAACATGATATTTTTAGTGTACGTTACCGTATGAGGGAAAATGTTCTCCTCATCGCAATTAAATTCACAAGCACACTCCTTCACTTGTTATTAATTTTGAAGTTAGAAAATCATATTTAGCCATTATTTATTTATTTTCGCTTATGCTGCTTGAGTGAATAAGGAAAATTCCATTAAATACAATGTCAATGGTATTTAAAGCTCTAAGAGACATTAACTTACCTAAGAGACACACATTTCGAGATTCTGTATAGTTTATGAAAAAGTTGGCATTCGTAGCCCGAAATATATACACTACCCGCAATGCGAAATCTCGTATTATTTTGCCAATTAATTGCGTTTAATACACCCTAATGATAATTATAATCATAATAGTGGGCGTAACTGTGTATGTATGTACTGTTACTTTGTAAATCTCTAAAAGCGTATTTCAGATTTTTCACTGTCAAAATTAAATCGAAAGCATTTGGACTACGAGAGCTTGCCTTTCAACATCAATGGTAAATGGCATAAAAATATGCATCGCCGTCCGTGTGCTTGTTTCGGATATAATAAACGACGAATGTGGCAATGTTTAAAAGTAGAATTGCAGGTGTCCCTCACATACATACATCAACCATACATAATCGAGTCTCAAAATCGTCGTTCCCTCGTCGCTCTTTCTTCTTCGTATACGCGCGCATGCCCCCGAGAGGCGAAATCTTTTTCGTTGTTTCGTGATCGTTTAAAAAATTAACTCCGCTCGCGGTTCCGCAAACCAAACGCTCACGGCCACGAGGTGCACGCGGACATTATGACAATTAGCGCTAAAATCAGTTGCACAATAAATATCATTGACATCGGCAATTTATGCATTGGATTATTCTTATTGAGCCAAGCGGACAATGACACAACGTATCGTGGATCTTTCTTTTTTCAGCTATCACGGCCGACTAATAAAAATCTAGTGTATGTGTGTGTGCAAGGTAAGAAGATTCTATTCGGCTGGATTGAAATTAAAATGAAATTCAATCCTCTTGCAATAAAATTTGCATATTTATGTAATGAAGTAATTTCTATTCTAGCCTTATACTTTAAATTCCATATAGGCTAAGGAGAACGTATTTCCCTTTACTGTAGCGGATGCACGCGAATTATAAGAATCTTTAATCCCAATGTGTAGTGCATGAGACGATATTTGTATTTGCAAGCCTTTCACAAATACATGGGAATTTTCAATGGATATATTATTGCTTTAATAAGATAAAATTTATTTACCGTGCCGTTTGTCGTACTTTGACTTACTTCTGCATGCTATGTAAAGCACCATATAGAGCACGTGTTTTACAATTAAATTAAAAGTTAAATAATATTCGATTATCTTATTAAATATGTAGTGACAATGTAATGCTAATAAAACATTGTAGCCTGTATATTTCGAAACAAGCGTCTAGTATACAATATTATAATTATACAAATACGTAATTAAGGTTAAGGGAATTAATCAAATCGCGCGAAATTCATTATTTCACTATATATAACGACACCGCCTTGTATAATAAAATATTCATTGGAAACTGATAAAACCATTCGGTTTATGATTTTACTGATTATAATATAAGTTATAATTTCTTTGACATTAATCGGTCGGACAATAATCCAAATATTTTATCAATTTTTTTTATTAATATTCTTACCATTAACCGTACACAGACAACTTTCTATAAAAATACGAATACTTTTTTATCAATCATATTTTCTATTACATAGTTATATTCATAATTTAATATTTTCATCAGAGAATAAAAGACAACATATAGACTATATATAGATCATAATAGATTTTTCTTCATTTCGCAATTGTAATTTAACTGCTCTTATTATTTTGCTTTCTATTGCTTTTATTATTGCAGCATTCTCAGTGTTTTTCACTAGCGTTATAATTTTAATTTCAATTTCTTTTTATATACTATATCTCTCAAAGTAGTATTTACTTTTGTGTTTGTGACATTCATTATTTTAAATTATATATATATATACATAGATGTTATATAGACATTATTATAGATTAATTAAATCATTAATTTACTTTTATATTACATTTAGATTGAATTCAAACATGTAGAGTAGTACTGTTTTCATCTTCTATATATCTTGAAACTTCATATTCATTCAATATACTTTAATTTTCAACAAATATAATAATCTGTAAACATACAATTTTACATCATTTTTACCGAGATTTGAAGCTTTCAGCTCGAAATTAAAATGATGTTTACTTATAGCTGTATTTTTACTAATTTTTAAACAAATTACACGCAATAAAAATCTACTTCCGAAAGCTCGTATCCACTTTTCGTTTATCTTTAGTTATCGATTCCGTTGAAAGTGTCCGACATTGGAACGATTTCAGGAAAAAATGCGAATATTTTCGCAAGGTCTACACTTACAGTTCCAAACTCTTCTTTTTACTTCCTCTTTACATCTTTTCGCTACGTGCTCACAATATGTGTTTAATGATGCTTCCTCTTAAAGAAAATGACAAAGATAACAATCGCGTCACATGATTACTATTTTGGCAATTGTTATTGTCATGTTATAGGGTATATTACGAGATCGACAGCCAAAATTGAATTTTTTCAATCCTCGAAGATGAGAGCGTCCATGTATCGGAAGTTAATTATATTCATTTTGTTCAATTAGAACATTTTATCAGTCCCTATTATTCATTGAAGATTAGTTATAGCTTTACCGTAAAAAGTTTTGAAGCTTTCTCTCTTTTTTCCCCCTCAACGTTAAATCCATAACTACCTGTTAACAATTTGGTTATTATTGTACTTTTCTCATATAAATGTGCAGGTCTAATTGAGATACATTACAATTGTCTGGGAGATTCGATGTATAAGATTTTATTTGGAATCTTTTCTGTGAAAGTTTATTTCTCGGGTACTCTTAAAGTTATATTTGAAATTATATCTGAACAGAAGAAGCTTAACAGAAGGAGAATAAATATTCGAAAAATGAGACTGAAAAATGACTTATTAAAATCGACTCTGCTATTATTGCAATTAAAATGACAAACAAGTTCAATATTAAATTATTAATGCTAAAATATTCCTCACATTTAAATAATACAAAAGAATCCAATGCAACTAATGGTAATAGCTTTGATAGTCTATTGTGAATTAAATACAATAATGGGAATGAAACTCAGCTTATTAATGAAGAATAGAATAATAGAGTTTACATTTGTAGTACGTGTACGTGTAATATTCTATGTAATATGCGTCTAATGTGATATTTTTCATTATCGATGGTGACGAGTACACTTGAGATAAGGTTAATATTCCGAATACCATCACTTCAATTTTTTTTATTTTTTATATATTTTTTATATATATTTTTATATTTTTTATATATATATTTTTATTTATTTTTTATATATATTTTTATTTTTTATATATGCTCATATTTTCGAAATGTATTTATATATATATATATCGATGCTATTATTACTTTTATGTAGTAAATAATAAAATAATAAAGGTGTATTATTAAATAAGTACAATATAAATGTTACATGAGGAAGTTACTTTTCATCATATTATATCGAAGTAAATAGAATAGGATAATAGAATTTGCAATAGTAAATATTTATTTCTAAAAAATATGTATTATAATACATATATATTTAATTCAATGTACAATCTTCGGTAACAATTATTAATAAATGTTATTTGTATGTTTTATTGGTTGATCTTATGCCGAATGAAGCGAGAGATTCGTATTTACATTGTAGATACTATTTTTTTTCTTACACATTACATGCACATTATTTATTATCTCCTATTATCCATGCATGTGCACTATATTTGCTCAAAAAATGCCAGTTCGAATGATAAACATCGATGCATCATGGCCTAGTTGTTGTGAAATAAAAGTATAATAAGATTTAATGATATTGTATAAAACTTGGAGTAAACTTATTAATTTGCGTCTACGAGCCGTAAGAATGTTTGAGAAATATCGTCCTTGTGAAAAGTGCCGGAGCAATCGAGCAGACAACTACAGCCATTAATACGCCGTTACACATGCACGTGCAATTTCCTGATTCCTGATTACGCAAATCAGCTGGGTTTGACACTAGGGTGTGCTCACCTCATCATCGCCTAAAGGAGCCCGGATGATTAATGATGTGGTTGTGGGGGAGAGCTTTTTCATGTTGAATACGACTATCTCTAACGGAAAGCTAAGGGAAGCAAAAGTCGTGTAACTCGCTCCTCCTCGGCGCTCGTTTCCTGGTTTATTTACCGCTCCTGTCGCCCCGGATGCGCATTTTTGTCGCATTCCCGTGCATATAATACGCGTGCCTCGGCTTCCCTCTTATTATTATTATTATTCGCCAACGTGAAATAGGGAGCCACGCGCACAGCATTTCCTCTTTCCTCCTTCTCCCTATCCTCCACGAATTATCTCGCTCGAGTTAATTGCGCGCGCGCGCGCGCCACCTTCGACACGTCAGGCTGTTTTACGAATGGCTTATTGGAGCTTTACCATGAAAATAGCATAAGGATTCTTTTCTCTCAGCTATTCGCTTATATTTCAGCTATAGTTGAGTTGATTATGAAGATATGTTTGATATCCGAATGTTGAATATCAACGTCGTATCACGTTGGGGGGGGGGGGAATCGTTCTTCGAAATTCTATCGCGACATTTTAATGCAGTGACGAATATTTTACTTGACTATCTAATATTATCACGACTGGAAACTAATGAGACGACAACAACAATTAATAATACTTGCTGCCTCTGCCTAATATATATATATATATATATTGAAAATTGATAGTTTTTATGATGAGTTGTTGTATTAATCAATTTTCAAATGATATTCATTGGGCTAAATTGTACTCTGTTTGGCTTCTATTGGAACGTCGTGAGTACTCGGTTATAAAAGCTTAGATTTTATAAGTAAATAAAAAAGTGTTATGGAAGCGTCAACACCAAAGCTGAAAAATATTTTTTCAGTATTACATGTTACTATTGTTCGTATATCTCCTGCTCTTAAGTATCCAAATTAAAAAACCTTAAACATTTAAATATTTAGATAAGCAATCGTATAGATTGAAAAACAACGGTTAAATGTACGTAGAACCAAAATACACGCAATGTAAACTCTAAACGAATGCTGACACGAAACTTTTCGAGCAAATTATTAAACACACGAGCTTCGGTTCAATTAAACGCAAAAATTTAATACTTGTTAAAAATATATATATTATATATATATATATATATATACGTAAACTAATTTATTGAGCGAGTAGTAGATGATGCAACTACGCCTGTTCGTCTCAAGTAAATATTGATAAAGTCTTTGGAAAAATCTCGAAATAGTCAAAGTCAGGCACTGCAAGCCTCTGTTTACCAATACTTGAATAATCGTAAACACCTGAAGCGCACACAGTCGCAAGCTCGCATAAACAGGCTGACTTGTCTTTATCGATGATATTGCACCAAATAAATCTCAGAGAATATAGTCTCCGTTTCCAACTAGGCTATCCTCCCTTACATACTCCATAATGTTCCTATGCACATTCTATTATGGCAAGTCGAGCGAGTTAAAAATTAAGCAAAATTCATTATGTTACAATTACGTCTTTATGGCATTAATTTCACATATACGAGATGGCAGGCTAGGAGACGAGAGTTTTTCATGAAAATTCTGATAAAACAAGTTGAGTTACTAATTATCAGGGTAAATAGTATTAGAACGAGCGCTTACCTCGTTTAAATTATATTCTACGTAGATGTGTACCTATACTTAGAATAAATAGTTTTAGTTGACAACAGAAGTATGTGCTTATTTGATTGCTTTACTTGGTTGTTTTCTTCATCGAAATTTTATTATTGCCACTAGCTGGCCAAAGTATCAAGTCGACGCTCTCCTAAACTATAATTATGCACAAATATTGTGGACTGCGTGACTTTAAGCCCGATTATTGCCAATTAATGCCAGTAATTTTAATTGGAGTACCGGCGAAGTGACTTGAGGAGATTTTGCTTCGCTTTATACGTCTACGTGATTTTTCTCATTTCTAATAATTGAGAATTTCGCATCGAATTCAAAGTCAAGAAAAAGTCGCTGCATCACGTTACTCGCAAAAGCGATGCCAAAGTTTTTTCAGATGCGTGTCTAATCTGACGCCCACCAAGGAACGTTGTCGCTGAAATGTTACAGCACCTATAATCTGAAATAAAGAAGCTGGCTTATCGAGATAAAGTAAACACTTTCAAGAATAGTCGCTCCCTTTCATTCAACGATCATTTATTTTTCGTTAACCTTTATGGAATGCAGACGTACCATCGAGGACGTTTCACCTCCTTATGGGACAGCAAGAACGTAGTCACGGGGCAAAAAAATAAACAACTCTTAAGTGCTGGTGCTTTTACGAATTGTGCGAGGTGCTTTTATATGGGCATCAAGACACTTGGCGGCGGTGGGCCCACTTTTTCGGAAATATTCGTATTTCGACATTGCAATGCCAATAAAGGCCAAGAAGTGCGTGGGCGAGTGATTCACGGCGACCACTGCTCAAGGAATTAATAATATTATCAGGCGTCGGTAGTATCTAATATCGGCGTGCGACAACACTCCGTAACCACAAATAATGACAATAATGAGAGAGAGAGAGAGAGAGAGAGAGAGAGAGAGAGAGAGAAAAGAAGAAGAAGAAACAGCCCGAGGTGAGCGAAAGGAGGAAACCCGGCGGATGATTAATGCGACGCTGCTTCTCGGGATCTCGCTCGCACCCGCAACAACGGACGCCCACGCACTCGCTCGCTCCTTCTTCTTTTCCTTCCTCTCAGCCTTCTCCCTCTTCATCGTGGCGCCGTCACACTGCGCCAAATTAGATAATAATCCTTTAAAGCGGCGCCCATGCAAAAAGTTCCTCTCTCTCAAGGCACTCTCGCTCTGACCTTCGCGCTCTTTTTCACGGTGGCGCTTCCGCGATCGCTTTATCGCGGATTCCATTTGTCTTGCGTCACTGGGACTGATAAAAGAACTACGCGACACATGAAGTTATTTACGTTCGGGAGCTGACTTCCTTTGCTTTGTAATCGCCCTTCGGATTATCCGCGGGCCAATTTGCCACTCGCTCACTTAATTTATGCATCGCAAGCGATTGGATTATTAATCTCTGAGAGCTCGCTCGAGTATTATCAAAAGTATATTAAGGGAACGAATAAATGACACCTCGACGTGTCTCGTTGAAGCTCTCGAGTAAAATTTGAGTAAAAAATCTATCTAATCGATGCATACTTCTCGTTGGGAATGTCTTAGAAATTTTCAAAATCTCGCACCACTAACTCGTGAAAACACATGGACTTTTTTTACCTTAAATGTTAAAGAAGAGAAAATTACCATACAATTGTTTACGTAATTTATATCCTTGTTTTTCGTAATGCGCAGGCTTCAGATTAGTTATAATTATCAACTAAATTCATTTCGCAATTATTATCTTCGAAATTTTCAAAATCAAAAATTTCGGTCCTGAAAAAACGATAAATTCCTCGAGATTCGAAATGCAGATTCAAAAAAGTAACGCAGAAAGATATTCTATTATAAAAATTATCTATTATAAACATTAATTACAGGTGGTTGTAACTGCGATATCAAGGATTATTATAAACGATTAATTTTTTAAAGAGTCCGAAGCTCTGTACGGTATGACAAATTTGAACAGTTTTCGAAAAATGATTTTAGGCTGCTAATAAATTACAATTCAATGACTTCCGCTCGCAATTTTCAAATGAATAAATGTGCCGCTCGTAACTACTAAATCAGCTAGGACTACGTTTATTTATTCTTTTATTGTCCGTCTCAATTACCTCTTAATTTGACAATAAACTGAAATGTACCGACAAAAATGAGCTCTCGACGAAGCAATGCATTCCTATAGACGCCAATCATTAATTCCGAGCGACTTCTCTCAATTCAGAATATCTTATCTCAGTCTTAGCTGTCAGAGAAAAGGTAATCTGGACTCGAGATCGAAGTGGAGGCACTCGACCGAAGGATATGAAAAATCGGCCGTCGATTGCGCCAAGAAGAAATTACACAGAAGCACATTAGTGAATTAGCACATGCGCTTTCTTTTTCTTTCCTTTAAGAATATTATATACCGGAAGGAGGACGGTTCGATTCATCGATACGCCACTGCGTCCAAACACCGCATATTCTATTCCATATTATCAACTTTATTGTCTTCAACTTCTCTTTACTGCTGGATTCCCAGAGAGGTTGACACGGAAATTATTAAGTTCTTTGTACTCTGTCTAATCCTGCACCTGCAAACTATTTTTAGTATTCCCTCGAGGCCCCTTCTTTCAAAATCTATTCTCCTTTACGTAACGAAGATGTGTAGAATATGTATTCTGGAATATTGATTTCGGTTGAGTTGCAATTCAGGACAATTGTCTCCTTTCTGTGGGACAAAAATGTTGCACATCGCTGTTATTATTATTATTATTATTACGTTACTTATACATAATTACTGACATTTGTATTTCAGAAATTCATTCAGAGAATTATGTCTTTGGATGTGATTACATTTACAAGATTATTTACAGTTAATGTAAAAGCCTGCGAAATTTACTCTTCTCTCAAAAATATTAGTGCATTTTAAAATGGAATAGACACTAAAGGATATGTAAAATTTATTTGGCGTACTTGACATTTGGAATTTCATAGGCATATTAATGCATATAAAGATTTTCATAAGCATTAAATTAAATTTTATAACTTATTGATATTTGAAAATATATTATAAAGCATTCGTTATTAGTTTCTAAAAGAAAACAAAGTTAAATTTTAAATGATAATATGACGGATTACGTAATCTGTGTCAAAATAAATTAATCGGCTTATATTGAGAAATTTGCTCTCTGTTTTTTTTTTCTACTAAATGCGTATTATTTTTCCAATGCATGTTCATCTAATATAATAATAATAATAAAAAAAATAAAAACCAAATTAAATTTGCTATAAGTAATATTAAAAAGTAATAAATGTTTTTGTTGCGATTTGGAAAACACAGTTCAAAGAAAATACTTTAATATACAGTTTCGTGAACTAAATACATTTTAATAAAATAAATATTAATACAAAATTTGTAAAACCGATGTCTGAGTAAATCTGGCGTCGAGTTGAAATGGTCAGGGGAGCAAGACAAAAATATATATTCAATGTTTATTTTTGAGATTCTGAAGATATCTGTTTCTCAAGTCACTTCATTTTTAGATTATTTACAAAAAGCTAAATGAGAGATAATTTGAATTAATGTTTTTCAATGACTATTGAAAGCCCATTTTATTCGTCACAGTAGAAATATTTATAGGATTTTCAAAGGATATCAAACAATGATTGCTATTTAATATTACTTGAAAGTACATCGATCATAAGCAAAGTAACTGGATTATAATCACCACTTTAATAAGTAAGTAATTATTGTCGATATTGAAACTTGGATTAAGCGTGCCTAATAATTCATAGAAATTCCAATTAAACGATATTATTAAAATCGCTTATTAATTCCTATCTAGCATTTCAATTTCGAGAGCAATTGTCTCGCGATTGCAGTACATGTCACGACATAAAATAAATAATAAAGTATACAATGCACGTGTATCTTTAATTCCCAGCAATAACAAAGAGGTGCAGATTAATTGTAGCATTAAACGGAAAGACGCGCCTTATCAAACATTCGAGAGAGAAGGACAAGAGAGATCAAACCGGTTCCCTGTCTCCCCCACCAACCAAAAATCACTTTCCGCCTCAGCTAATGTCACATTCAATTAATTTCTTTCTCTGGCTCTTTGTTCGCACTTTCGCACTCTTAGACAAGTTATGAAAACGACGCTGATGCCTTCTCGCTTTGAAATCCGCAGGCTGTAGGGTGGATTTTCTCTTTTATGCAGTGAAGTGTCTCTCTCTCCAGCTTCGAGTCCTCCATTCATTTCTGTTGAGATGCTGTGCAGACACGATGATACAGTAATAACAGGCGAATTCCAATTCTCAATAACTGAAATTACGTGGACGTGAAATATGGCTAAGCATATATTTCACGCGACATGTAAGAACTTTTTAAGAGCGCGGAGAATAAATCAATAAGTTTTGTGGACTTTTTTGAAGTTTGCCCTCGCCTATCCACATATTATCTGTTGCCTACTGCTCTATTATTAAAATACACGGTAATAAAAATATTTGAGTTCTAAAATCAGAGACGACATGCTGGGCATCCAAGTATAATTGACAATGAATTCAATTCAATTTAATTTAACATGACATGATTTAACTGTTCAATTTTCTAAAAAAATTTCTATAAAAAATTGTACTGTGCTTATTAAACCCTAGGATTTATGTACTGGGAAAAGTTATTTAGTGCAATCGATTAATCTTCGGCAAATATAAATATTTTTAAATAATCCTTCCATAGCCTGCTTTAAACTGAGCGTTGTTAACCGCAATTTATTTTATACGTAAAACACTTTCTTAACATTCTCACATCTATATACTGTTTTACCGACACATAAATAAAGGATACCGACACATTTTTTAAAATTATTAAAAGTAAAATTAATAAAACAATTCTGTTTTTGTCGTATTTTTTCTCCATTATTATTATTATTATTATTACCATAAATATTACTATTTGTCAATACATTGAATCCATTACAACCATACAATTGAAAATGTTTCCAATCTGAAAAACCATTACTAAAATAATATAATTTCTCATTAATACGTAAATAATCAATCTTATAACGTATGCAAAATAATATATCGATTCAATTCATTGATAGAAAACTGAGTCTGATTGAGTTTTGGAAATGAAACGTAGTGTTTGTATCGATCAAAACAAGCCGCAGAGAATGGAACTGTGAAATTTATCCAAATATTATAATCCCTTAATTATTTATATGAACTATAAATTTAGAGGACAATACACTGGCTGCAATAAATTATAGTCTATTTATATAATAAATAAATACGATGAACAAATTAATCTATTTTAATGCAGAGTAATTTATTGACTGAACAATACAAAAGTTCTACCGTACTCTCGAATGTAAGCGGCCCAAGAGAATGTAACTACTATAAAGTAATGGAATCATCTTTTGTGACAGTCAGTAAAAGGACCGTAAAGTCACACTTTCATCTGAAGAAACATTTAAATAAGAAACTCGAATCGCCCACGTGAATTTTTTACTCTCAATTCAACAAGATTACACAGGTGCACGGCCATAGTGACTGTCATTACTTACCCATAAGGCAATAAAAATACATAAATGAGGTTACCATTGTTTGTACGCATGTCCGCAAAAACGAGCACAATTGCTGTACTTGAATCTAGTAAGTTGGCAGCACCAAAGGACCGTCCCTTGATTTTGTACACTTGCCATCTCAACTTTTTCCAATACGTTATCGTTAGAAGGTCATTGATAGAGTGAATATAATTTTCGTCGTAAACTTGACAGTTATACTTGTGAATTATTGTTAATATAGGCAACTTAAGTGGCGTTTACAAAGTAGCTGCTCCTATTTTTCCATAATTAATGTACCCAAAAGTTTTGATGATAAATTACCTTGACGTATTTATTTACATTATATAGTCATAATAAAATATACTCAAGTTTTTCATTTATTCAATCAATGTATGTGTATATATATATATATATATTTTTTTTTAATGAATTTTCCTCTTGGCTGCATTTGAATAGATTTGTGATACTAAAAAGAATCTCGTTTAATGGACATAATAGAAGAATCTTTATAATAATTAATAAAGAGCATCGGACCAACAACAAATATTGCACTAATACTCAAACAAGAATACGCCTATGTGATATCTATTTGTTTAAAAGAAATATGTTTTAACCCGAAAATCTGTTTAAATATTATTAAATTTTAAATTAAATTTCAAAATTCTAAATAGGACTATCAACGATTGGATAAATGCACAATCTTTATTTATTCTGGTTACCGGCTACTTTGTATATCACAAAATTTTTGAAATCTGTATAAGCTTAACAAAAAATTCATGATAAATTATTAATGCAATTATTTATAATATTATATATGAATATTTTATATGAATAATTTATATAAAAGAGTGTTAAAAGTATCATCGCGCATTTTATTTAAATTGCCAATCATTACTTTTTGGATAAAATATAATACTTTGCAGTTTAATATTTAAAAGGAAGAAAAGATATTTAATTTAAATAAATGAGGCTTAAAATGTTCTGTACAATATTTTAAAACAAAAGTATTTTTAAGAAGTAAGAAATTGGTGATCATTTTTAAAAATAAGGTTAAAGTTTTAATATGACTGAATAATATTGGCATTTATTAGTATTACGAGAATTTGATTAATTGAATATAAAATTCGAAATTTATACAAATTATTCTATTACACATTAAAATAGCTTATACGACAAATAATTTTCATTTACTTTAATTCAGTTTATTCTCATTTTTATACATACTATTTTCTCACATATTCGCGTTATTTTTATCATAAACTCATGAGTTTTAGTTGAATTTAGTTGAATAATTAATAAACACATGATATATACGTTTATAAACAATCGCAAAGTGATATACTAATATTACTATTTAAATAAATATATATATATGGTACATAAATATAGTGTTCTTCGTAATTCAAATTACATAATTTTTGTTGGAGAGCAGTAAAAAAAAAAAATTCACAAACTATAAGATAATATCTTGGATAAGCGCGTAGAGATCATAAGTTAAATATTTGAACTCGTTAAAACAAATATCATAGCTATTATCTTTGAATTTTAACGATATATATATAAACTAATTTTATTAATTTAAAATAATTGATGCAATTTTATCATTAGCATTTTAATAACAGTTTAATATTGAGGAATTTTATTATGAAAACTTTGTTTATTAATTCATGGATCAATTTGCATCGTTATTAATTTTCTTTTAATCACAATATTGAGCTTGCATACAAAACTTTAGAATTATTGTTCTCACCATATCATACATACGTACACATATATATTTATATTAATATATTTTCATTATGCGACAAATTTTCTTTGAATTAACAAAATTTTAAATATGATTTTTCTATCAGAGTTAATATTTCACGAATAAATTTCTTGTATATTTGGTAATATATAATATTTCTCACTGAATCATATAATATAATATAATATCATATAATTATTATAATTGAATGATATAACTTTTTATTTTGAAATTAATAAAAAATATTTTTATAAATAGTAAAATAAAATCTTCTAAAATGATAAAATGAAATTTTGTTATTATATGAAATATTATATTTAATTAAGGAAAAACATTTAATACAATGATACATGTTAATGAGTTGAAATAAACAATTATACATCATTCGAATTTGCTCTTGTAAATTGAACTGTTTATGCCACATAATCGGTAATCTAATTAAAATAAATCATAGTCCTTGCAAAGTATTTGACATATAAAACAAAAAATTCCGGAATTACTTCGAAGATTGAGCCGCTATTCATAAATCACTTGACGGCAAAATAATTATAGTACAAAAATTAAAAAATTTATATACATATATATATATATATGTATGTATATGTATGTGTGTGTGTATGTGTGTGCATGTGTACGTATATGTAAGATCGACATTTTCTTTCTCAAACATTCAGATACGTGACCAAATTATGAAAAAGTAAATTTAAATTGTTTGCCAAGTTGTAGATTTCATGCAATTTATTATATAAAGTTACTAGCAACGGACAATAATATTTGAAACAACTTTGCAATTGACAGAATGTTCTGATATTATCTTTCCCTTTCCGTATAAACGATCGTTATGAAATGCCTTTACAACAGCTCGGAGTCTCTCACACGCATATCTACAATCGAAACTAGTAGTTTATTAACATTTTCCTGTTGTAACATTGTTATGCATAAAAAAAATTCATCGGAGCCAAACAGGTTTCCTTGTAAAAGAAGTAATTGCTGATTATAGAGGTTGGCGATGTGCCATCGGATCTATTGCGCAATTACGATATTCATTTGGAATATTTTGGTCACATGCGTACACAAGAACACGTTGTGCTTCTTATTTCTTTTTTTCCTTAGAATTTCTCGAGTGGATTTCCTTTCGGTCTCCCACACGCGTACCAACAGAACGCGCAAGAGAATTTCCAGATCTTCCATTCATATTTAGAGGATATTCTACATACTGAGTTTAAAGATACAAAATCTGCATGCTTCCAGTGATTTTGATGACAAAAGTACAATTTTCATATATCACACGTGCTTTCTCAGTTTGCGGGCTTTGCGACAAGCGAAAGTTCAATTGGGAAAAAATATTTATTCAAAACGATACTTTAAAAATATGTCTGTGAATATTTTTTGTTAATAAATATGTGCAGAGCATTGAAGTAACATAAAACAAATGCATTCTTTGTTGGAAATTAAACTTTTTTAGTTGTAATAATCAGGTAATAAACGGTCTGGGCAATAAAAGTTTTGTAAACTTATTGTATTTTTAAAGATAAAACACGCACGAGCAATATTTGCTTAATCTTAAAGCTATTTCGTTGTTACTCAGAATATTTTACTACCAAGTATTATAAAACCTTTGTTTCAATCGAAAAAAAGTAGAAATACTATATACTATCAAGAGAATTTGAATAAAAAAAAATTTCGATGCTATTTTCAATTGAAATGTCCCACTTTTTAGAAGACAGAAATGTAATGAGACGAATCTTTTCTCCTTTAATTTTTTTTATTACAATATTATTTATATTCATTATAACAAATAATTACGTTTACACATTTAAAGGTGGCATTTTTTAAATTCTATTATTATATTAATATTACTCGTAATTGTCTATAGATTATCTAAGATATTATTCTCTAGATCATATATCAATTCAGCTATTATTAGATATTCGTCTCATGCAAACTTTTTCAAATTTACTCAAACTAGATATTAAATAATTACGAGTTTTACGTTTGCTTATGCGCTCTACCTCACTTAAATATATCCCGTGCCTTACTTACAGAGTTCACATACTCTTTCCATTTATGATCCATATTTGTAAATATATAGATGTGTACATTATATGCCCATAAATAATAATAAAATTCATTTTTTTAGTATTTTTTCTACATCAAGATATGTAATTCACGAAACACAACAGCGTTGTCTTTCGTTGAATTATATAACTTCATTGAATATTTGATAATATCTCGGTACTTATACTTCAGGTTTTATACTTTGTGCATATATTATTTTGCACTGGCATTAAACTAAGTACGATCATTTAGAAAAAATAAAAAACTTTGATGTCATTTAAGCAATTATATCCCTTTGCGTAACAAATGAAATGAAAAATATTTCTATTGTGTAATGTTCTTTCTTGTTCGAAACATTTTATTATAATAATTCTATAATTGGTTAAAGGGAAAAGGGCGAGTTGTAGAAAAATTAATATTGAATGGATTTTAATCAAATAAAATTTATAGTATGTTATAAGTAAAATTAATTGAATTTCAGTTAAAGAATCTGATTCGTCTGAATTCTAAGACCACTACATATAAATTTTAAATAATTTATCATTAAAAACGATATAGATATTTTACGTATTCTAAAGATAATGTCAGTTTAACTATGTAAATCAACATATCAATTTGGTAAACTTGATTTGACTTATTATTTGCATAAGAAATTTACGTATTTTGCTACAATACATAAAGTTTTTAATATTTTTTACTATCATTTAAACTAAGTAAGGTTTTTAATAAATTTCATTGGTATGAAAGATAAATATTTGTATGAAAAATGTATGTGTCGTCCAACATAATCTTCTCAAGTAAAATAAATTAATTAAAATTAGAATTATTTTTTGTAATATTAATATTTTTAAATGTTTATTTACTTTGAAGTCTATTACATTTATTTCGGGTACAATAAAGGTAAATGATATTAAAGGAACGATATTTTGTATCTATGTTTAAGAAAATAAATAGTTATATAAAAAAATCAAACACCAATTTGAATCGAAAAATTAAAATGTTTTCTCTTTACAGAACTAATCTCGATGAAATAAAAAATATATTCCGTTGCTGTTCACAATTATGCTTCTCATTTAAGAGATTACAATAAATATAAACGAATGATTTAGCATTATAGGATACATTCTATGAATTTTAATTAAAAGATGGATCTGATATAGATCCAATATTTCTACAAATGCGCTGTACCAAGAAAAAATCTATATTTCGATACTCACATTTGGAAATTAAAATTCTGGTATGAACTATTCTGGTATGAATCAAAAATAATTTCTCTAGTTGGAAGGATTTATGAAATGGCTCTTGAAGATCACAAGAACGACTAAATTTTCAAATAAATATGCATCCGTATTTACATCAATGATCCCAATGTTTCTCATAAAAACTCAGATGATTTTAATAATGATATAAAGAAATAAGGAAATGAATTTTTTTCAGTGTTCAATCATTTTTACAGTGCACCTCAATCATACATGTTGGCCCTCCAAAATTATAGCATTATTCCATTACCATAATAATAATAAACAAATGTTTGAGTTAGTTATTTAAGTTTTGGCTCCTCATAATGCGCCTTAACAGCGATATCTGTTCCAGGTATCTTACGTAAGCACATAAACAATTCCAAGTTTCTTTGCTCTTATCTTTATTTGATTTTGATGCAAAACTCGTTAATGACATATCAGTTGTTTGACAGGAAAAGCACGTAGTTGCGGCTCAAGCGGTAAGCCAAATCATTCGCTCTGAAAAGCTCACGTCCCTCCTCATCTATTATATATTTCCTCATCATTATCATTGGCATTCGCTCCAGCTGTGTCCAACAGCTCTTCAATACACTTACAGTCGAATGTAATGTAATTGAGATGAAAGCAAATCCGAGACCAACTTGGATGAATATTTCCGTTTTTAGCATCTATCCTTGAAAACAAGCAGAGTCTAGAATTTAAAATAGTCTGTATATAGAATAATAACGCTATATAATAGAATTCTCTCAATTTAATATTTATAATCTGTATTTATAAACAAATCGAAGAGAATCCACAGCTCGCGTTTCAAAATAGAAAAGTACGACTTTCTAAAATGCATAATTTCGCTAAATAGTCAGAAACATGAATAAGAAGAAGGAAATCGCTTGAAAAGGTGAAATGGAACTTTAATATCTGGTAAAAGTATAAGGATGCAGTTTACATTTTTTTTCACAACCCATCCCCGTGGTTTATTTTCTTAGTGTATTTACAATCTTTGCATTGATTTGCAAAAATGCACTGCACGTGACTATGGGAAGCCGATGCCGCCCAGACAACTGAACCAATGGTTGATTTTTCTTTGCAAATTTATCATTAATTTTATCAGCGATTCCTCGACCGACGAAATTGTTCGAAAACTACTTTCATATACAATTTTCATTGGATTATAAGCATCTGTCATAAATAGCAAGCAACACATGAATTTATAAAATGTTACAAGATGTCAAATGGAATTATCTTTAAGATTATAACAATATAGACTCTCTGCATGAACATTTATATATACATATATATATATATATATATTATATATATGTGTGTCGCTTCAGCTGCACAAAATTGCCTTAAAAATTTTATTTCTGATACTAATAATAACTGATACTAATAACTATTTCTGATACTTAACTTTCTAATTGATTTAATATTAATATGTGCTTAAAATTACTACTAAATAATGCCAAAAATTAGCACTATACGATAATAAATAAATAATTGTTCGATAAAATTGACATGTAAAATAGCAGACGGTAATTGATTGAATGTGCACATAGAGTTTCTTAATTATCTTAAATCGTACTGTTCGTTAAAAAGCAAACGAAACTATAATATAAATTCCCATATATATTATTAATAAAAAAAGGTTTTGTAACTAATGAAACTATTAGCAAACGAAATTACAAACAATGTGGGCTAAAAAACACGGAAGCGAACAGTCATTATTGCTGTCATGAAAATATCTCCATTTGTTAGTAAGTCGAATATGCTGCATCTTTCCTCGATTATGTCTCGTACGTGAGTTTTAAGTAATAAAATTACAATAATTGTACGCTCATTTTGGGTACGTCACGAAAAAAATTAAAAATAATTCTGAGGCGATAAGCGAGGCCGATTTACACAGAGATTATTATCCGGTCAGACACAACTTATTTGTAAAAGATTTTCATATTATTCTACTTTATTTTTAGAAACATTGTAGATTAATTTTTTCATTTTTTATAATTTATGACCCAAGAGGAAGATCGCTTTCGCGTTAGATTATTTTTCATGTTAAAACGATCGACATTGTCAATTGTCAGCGCGCATTCTCTCAACACTGTAAGCGATCGCACAAATGCCTCTATTCGCAATCCATTATTCATCTGCTAATGAATTCTAAACCATTGACAATAAGTAGGACCTTGGTGCAACACTTCTTTCTCCCAGGCGCAGCATCAATTGAAGCAATATTTATTTGCCTCGAGGAAAGAGTTGTCAGGACAATGTTCGCAGTTAGAAAGATGGCGCATTGCCGTAATCACGGACTTAATGGAGAATATTATAAATATCAACTCGTGGCCATA
This sequence comes from Ceratosolen corneri, assembly GCA_030522565.1. Lineage (NCBI taxonomy): Eukaryota > Metazoa > Arthropoda > Insecta > Hymenoptera > Agaonidae > Ceratosolen > Ceratosolen corneri. The sequence continues at coordinate 37,975 of JAPYYT010001234.1, forward strand.
TCTTCAGCAGCTCAAGCAGACGCCACGGAACCCCGACTGATGATTTATGGCGTGAAATCGACGAGGAGGCTTGCAATTATTTTTCCCGGGCAAACACTCGAGAGCGCTGGAGCGTCTCAAGTTTGCCGAGTGAAAGCTTGACGGCGCGAACTCGCCCTCCGGCCTTCTTTTATTTTCCATAGTGGAATCCCTCTCCTCATCCACTACATGCATCGACGTCTTCGATTTTTCCGTTTCGCCGAGGACAACTAGAAGCGGACCTTTTCGATGGGATGTGTTGTACTGCTTATGTGGCATGCCAAGTGCTTGTGCACTTTTTCCCTTATCCTCTATAGTACATGTTCCACTATTTTTCACGTCGGGAAACGATTTTCCCGTCAACTGTGGAAAATGCAAGTCCGATGGATGTAGAAAAAATTAATTATAACATTTCTGCTTGGCGAATTCATTTAGGCTTTATTACTCAAAAGCAAATGCAACTTAATGGCAGCTCAAATTCATTAACTTTTGTAATTACCGATTGCTTAGAAGTCACGTATTTAAGCTTCTCTATTTCTATTGTCACGGTCTTTCAAGTCGATGCAATCATGCCAAGCGGCAATAAAACATTAATCTTCAAAACAGCAATGTATTTTGGACATTTGCACTGTTAAGTCGCGAAGGTGCGTTCAAATTCATGCGAATTAATATAATTTGAGGAGCTAAAGTTTTAAAGGATTGCATTGTTGTATCGGCTGGCTTGTCATCAGTAAGCCCATCCGGCCTGCATTCTTTCAATTTGGATGAAAAAGTCCAAATGGCTTTATAAACTTTGGATTACGCTCCCCCCCCCCCCCCCCCCCCCCCCCCCCCCCCCCCCCCCCCCCCACACACCCCCACCCCCCCCCCCCCCCTTTTCTCACTTTAATTCTTCGCCACATATTTTAAAGAGAGAGAGAGAGAGAGGCGTACGGCGTACATCCTCGTCGATTCTCACGTCGCATTGATGTAGAGGGCGAAGATACAAGAGAAGGGACAACAAGGATGGAAGAGTGCGGTGCACGAGGGTCCGTAATCCCAAAGAGGCGAGGCATCGGTTGGGGTAAGATAGTGCACTCCGAGTCCATGAGATCGCTTTCTTCCGAAAGGGCGATCGAGCTGATCCTCCGAGTCCTCGGTCCTTCGCCAAATCCTCGCTTATCCGAGATTATCGTTGCAGGCTCGAGGCCGACGATACGATTCGGATTATAAGAGTGGTGGCGCGTCCTTTATTTGCTTCCCCCAAGGCTTACACACACGTCTCCAGAAGTAGAATTGCCGGCTTTCGGGACTATTCTACTGCAAAGCGAATATTTAAAGGTCCATTGACAGTGGCGCAGAAGAAGAAAAAGCATATCTTGCAATTTTGCCAAGGGAAGACTATAAGAAAATTGTGATTTCAATTTTTATCTGCATGTCGGTTGCGGCATGATCTATTGCTAATAAAATTTCGTTGGCATTTCATTCTTTTGCTGATATTGAAAATGTGAACATATTGTGGGATTATTTAAGGTCGATATCGATTATAAATTCTTGTCCAATTTTTCGGCCATTATTACACGCCAATGTACTAGACATTAACGCAAGCAATTGCAATTGCACTTATCGGCGCAATGATTACAGTGGAATGCGTTTTACAATGAAAATCGCGCATTAATGAAGAATATTTAGAATATTTATTTGATTTCAATTTTATGTTATTTTATTTTCTCGTATTTTATAAATGTAATTAGAATGAAAAAAAAAACATATTGAAATTGAAAGAATAAGTTTGGTTGTTTATTTTAAAATCCGTATACGTTTAATAGAAAAAACAAATGCATTTTTACCGTGTAAAAGTTTGTAAGTAAAAAGTGAATAACGATAGCGTAAAAATATTGAAATTATGTTAGAAATATTCTATTCAGCACGTTCTCGATAATCAAGTGCCAAGAAAATATTTGTTAAAGATTTGTTGAGTGATAAATTTTACGACAATAATTTTATTGGTTAAAAGAAATGAACTTTTTTTTGCAATGCACCAGTAAAGTTTCTATCGATAATAATATAATAATAATGCTAAGATTGATCGGTGTAATAATTAATAGGTTAATAATAATAATAAATAATTACTTAGTCAGCTATTTATAGGAGGATCCTATACATTAAATTACGTAATAGCATACATCTTTATGGTCCCTTAAGTTCTTTCAGCCTCCTTAATTCAATAAATAACCAATTTTTCATATTTTGAATATTGTATTTGATAAATTAAGCTCGTTTAAGCTACTAATATTCATTGAGCTTACGTAATAAGCACTGTGATTTTAACTTTCTGTAAGATTGTAAATTAGTTTCATTATATTTTTACGATTGTATAATAAAAATTAAATCATCGCAAATATTTCAACTGTAAATTGTTTTAACCCGCTTTTAAGTACAAACTAGCTAATTTACATATATATATATATATATATATATATATATATATATAAATATAGACGTTACATTTGAAATCAATGCTAAAAGTGAGCATTGCATACTAAATTAAATATTACAGCGTCGATGGTAAGGTAACATCATTTTGACATTTTATTTTTAGAAACTATAATCTTTTGTTTTTACCGTTTAACCAGCTTTTTATTATCGAGTAGCCTTGAGTCAAATTAACGTTTTATATAATGGCTGTTGTAATACGTAATAATAATTCTCGTATAGATTTGTCGAGTAGACATTTGCGACGAGTAATATTAATCTCAAAATAATTGTCTATTAAAATTTAATGCAGATAGACGCCAGTGTAATGGCAAAAAAAAAAAAATAATAATATCTCGAATTCTAATAACTTTTTCAAGCACCGACGCTTCGTAGACCAATGTATATAATAAGCAAATGTAGGAAAAACGAAGTGAGATGCAACATTACTTTGCATAAATCACCTTTTCCTTTAAATTGAGCTTAAATCATTAATTACAAGCCTTTTACGGCGAATGTCTTTGATTCATCATCGAACCACGGATATCTATAACGAGCCAAGTGCAACAGTCGGCGAGAATTCCAAGCCGCAGCCGAGCAAATAAAGCTATTCATCTTGGTTATTCAACTTTTACGGCCACGTAACGAAAAATTTGACCTCTGAATTGATATTCTCGCAAAGCGCATAATTTAAAGCCGTCGCTACGAATATTATTGAGCGAGCCCATCTCTGCCCGTAAACCTCGGTATTCATCATGTAAGCTCATAAACTAGAGTCCATAAATACACAAGTGGCTGGCGATACTCGTACCTAGGATTCATCCTCCGATTCATTTATAATGCTGACAAGCCCAATATATTCCGCAGAGCGGCCCATGTCACGTGACCCGAAAGATCATATCCGAGCCGCCCGATATTCCTCCCTATCGGCACATCTGTCTCCCAACACCCACCATACCTTTCCCCTCATTATTAATCAGCCAGAGGACAAAGTCGAAAGGAAGCCCAGCCGATCGTGCCCAGTTACTAATGCAGAAGCCCGCGCACACCAGCATCACCATCCCACGGAGCTTGTCAGACTTGCGTAAAGTTGCCGAGAAACAGCAATAGCATCCGCCGACGGTGAGAGGCTCCAATCGCTCCGCAACTCGCCTAGAATTCGAGCCTCTCCCTCCCTCCCTCCCTCCCTCCCTCCC
>JAPYYT010001235.1:0-87918 GCA_030522565.1 Ceratosolen corneri
TAACATAAAACCACGTGTGTTACTATTATTGTTATTAAATCAAAAAAGTCAACTTTTGGATTGGCACTACAAATGCCTATTTCGTCTACGATTTTTTAATCCTGCTATCTCAACCCTTCCACTATCTGCTTCTCCCTCACACCACCACTGGGGAGAATTCACACTCGAGTTCACGCCCGAACAATATATATATATTTAATATAGTTAATTATTGATGTAACTATGTATTATAGGTATACTTATTCTATTCTTCATAATTAATGAATTCATAAATACATAAATAATAATATTAATTATATTTGTCAAAAATAAAGTTATATTTTATTTAAATATGTATAAATGCTGAGCTACTGTATAAATTACAATTTTTGTATCAATATAAAAATTTAATTGAAGAAATTACAATAATTATAATTTTTGCTATTTAAATATCGATAAAGTAAAATTCATTGAAGATAAAAGTATGAATTGTATATAGGTAATATAAATAATATGATATATTAAAATTATATAATAAAATTGTTATAAACTTATATATGCGTAAGCATAAAATAGCATATTGAATTAGAAATATTGAAATATACTTTTAGAATACTGTGCACGATCATTTTTTTATAAATATAAGACCATTTAACTGGTATATAAAAAAATTAGCATAGTAATATAATTTTAATTAGAACAAATATTTTTATAAATATTACTTGTTATTCATTACTTGAAATTAAATATGAAAAAAATTTACCTTTAATTTTCATAATGACTTACAAAATTATTTTTTTCTGAATAAGAAACATGTTTGTTTGTAAAGATATGAGATTCTTCATCGATTGCACGATAAATATGTATTACACGAATATCCATAATAAATACGGATAAACGAAGCAGTTACGTTCTTTTGCTTTGAAAATCATATTCACGTGATGAAAGAAGAGGAAAGCGAAATTTTCCACTACAAGGTTACCTTAACATGACGTTATTACGTCCGTTTATCGGCAGCTCGACAAAATGCTAGCGCAAGTGATTTTTCCGACATCCAATTTCTGCCGAGTCCGCTGTTAAAAAAGGATACTTTTTAATTAAATCATGTTTTTATATTTTAATCATTTTTCTCATTTTTCTTCTTTATGTTTTTGAGAAACTAATAAAACAAATTACGTTATAATATTTTGCTTTTGAATCATAATGAAATTAAAATCAAGTGAAGATTTTTAATTTGCCAGTATTAAAAACCAAACTTATATAGGTAATTAAAATTTATTAGCTGATATAAAAGCATAAGCAGATAATTATTATAAAATTATTCGAATTAATAAAATATTTAAAAATTAATTAAAATTCTTATTTAAATTCGTTTACGTTAATATTTTACGTTAATATTCCTTCCAGTTTTTTTAAACAATATTTATGCCAATAGACATAAGGAATATCTTAAATAATAAAAAGTTAGCAATCATAAAAAATCATAAAAATATGTTACATAATAATATTTTGATTATATGAACAAAAAACGTAGAATAACAAACGCGTTTTCCTTTTAATTTTAATTTAATTATCGTAAAACTTATTATTTTCTGTAACAATGACTATTCATTTGAGAATTCATTGATTCATGTTTGAACTTTTATAGCTATTTAAAAATAGTACTGTAAGAATTTTCGATTGATACTCTAAAGGCAAATCTAAAAAAAAATACATTGATTTACATACAAAAGACATTATAATAAAAAAATCATGTAATTATAAAAAAGCAATTAAAATAAAAATTAATAAAAATAGTCATCTATTGTCGATATGGCGATTATCTGGAGTCACAGTTATCATGCAAAATTAAAGAAACAACTAGAATGAAAAAATAATCCAACAATGTTTACGATTCCGACAACGTGGATATTTTGTGACATAAATATAATGCAGTCACTCAGTGAAAATAAAAAACCACGTACGCACGGTTATTTCTCATATTTTTATTTTAACTTGACGTGAACGTCACTGTCAACATAAAATACTGGTGATTCTTTTGTATAGACTGCAAGGAAACTTAATTCAAGGTAATTAAATTTTTATATTCTATATTATTATGTTTTTAAAATTGTAATACTATTGTACATGAAAATGAGCGACTTAATCATACATGCATAATTAACGACAATACATCCTGTTATTTTAATAAGTCATTAATAATTATTACATTGAAAATTAGACGATAAATGATGATAAATATCCGATAACTAACTCTATATTAACAACGTGAAAGTACAAACATTTTTTTAAATTTATATAAAATCATTGTAAACATAAAATTACTAAGGTCAATAAAACGTAAAAATTGTTAATAAGTTTAATAAATTTAAAGAAGATAAAATAATGATTGGTTAATTATAAAATTAAAATACGAGATGCCTTGTACGTGACATGATTTTTAAAATAAAAAAACATTTGAATAGGATCACATGAAATTAAATATTTGACTGTAGCGTCTAAATTTTTTAAATTTGTATGCTTCGAATATTCGAAGAGAATGGCTGGCAAATTAATCGAATGAAGCATGATTCAATAACAGCAAATAAGCAGCCATTCGTAATTGAACGACTCCATTATTATTTTACTTTTAAAATAATTATACTTTAGCAACACAAAGTTTTACTAAAACATAAAATTTCCAATCTAAATTTATACAGCCAACCAAATTTTACGTTCACGAGGTAGACTGACTACAATAACATGAATAACTTTAATAGTACATCGTAATTTGTGAATCATTTGATCAGAACGATTCATATTACGAACCCATTTTAAAGCGAATGTAAATAAATTTGAGGCAAACGAAATTGAATTGCATATAGGACGAATGATAAGCACAGCTATATTAAGTAAGACTTTTTTGTACGTTGACGCTCAACGGACATAAATCGTGCGAATTAGTATGAGACGATGACATCTGGGAGGCTTTACTGCTCGTGAAGGAAGAACGTAATTAAGGTTCGAACATACGCGACTCTGTACATGTCTCCGTCCTGGCGATGCACTTGACCTCCAAAAATTACAGGACTTTTTGTACACGATAGTGCATTGGTTGGAAATACTTCCAATAGCTAATGTACATTTTTTACACATTGCATTTAAATATTTTCAATATTACACGACCGTCCTCGCATATTATTAAATTAATAAAAAACAATATGTACATTTTTTACATGCAAAGTAAAATTTTAACGTGATTAATATAGTTATTTCGTTTAATAATTCTAACAATAAAACTATCTAACAAACTGTGCAAAGTAATGTAAGTCTTGGCAAAACTAATTCTCCAAACTCTTGTAGATTACGATATATGATAAGACTAAAATAAAATTCATTGGATTTTAACAATCTAGTAAGATAATTATTATTTGTTATATTTATAATATCCGAATAATATGTTTTAAATTTACTAGCAAAGGCTTAGTTCATAAATACTTGTTCAATATGAAACAGATTTACATTTCGTAGATAGAGAACTACTTCGTTTACTCTATACATAACTTCAATTGCATTCACTTTGTGTTTCATGAGATTAGGATGTGAATTTAACTTTTAATAATTAACAATAGTTAAATTGAAATTTTAACTTTGATAAAGTTTATTTTACTTATATTAGAATAAATAACTAAATCGCTAACTTTAAGTCCCACTTAACAAACAGCCTTTTAATATTTTTAAATGCAAAATATATAAAAATATTTATCACTTTAATAAAGTAAAAAATAAAAAATATTGATTTCATAAAAATTAGGTATAATTTTTATTAGAATTACAAATCGTTTAGTAAAAATTTAAATAATTCGTATTATAAATCTTTTATTCGAGGAAACAATTGATTCTTTATAAAACATATATTATTATTAGAATTCATGTACGTAAATTTTATTGTAAAGTTGCATACTCAAATTACATAAAATGAAACAACATCCATTACATCGAGACGATATTATTGATCAGTCTTCTAATAATTATAATACATATTTTATACAATCATTAATAAAAATGAATAACAAAATAAAAATAATTGCATTACAACACGACTTTTTTAATAAAAAATGACATGTCTATTAACACATTTGTTTCTAATCATACATGCCTTTTAAATATCCAGAATATGGAAAAATAAAGGATCGTATTTTCAAAATTAATACTGCCAGCTCATTTCCAAGCACAATTGAGTATTGCAGATTCCTATTTCGGAAACAGAAATGACAAGGTTGAATCGAACATTACTCTCCACTAATTTATACACATGTAAACATATATTTGATTACACCTGCATGTCAGTACATTAATTCATTAGTGTACGATATGATAATAAGATGAAAAGTATAGGGGAAACTATGTTTACGTCTAAACATGCATGCAATTACACAAGTGGCTATATTTAAACATGATTGAGTATGTGTAACCATTAACGTATGCCTAAATCCCCTAGTAAAATAAAACTCGGCCGGATGACTCACTAGACAACGAGCTTTTTGTGTTATTTTTTCGGGTTCCCAACACATATCTTTTCTGCTCCATAAACTTTTCAATAAAGTTTTGAAATATTGCAGTAAAATTGTATCCATAGCAATACTGGAATTTTCATTATACTTAAATTCTTTGAAATTATATCAGTACTGGCGTAGTTTTAAGTTAATATAAAATAGTTTATTTGGAACATAAAAAATACACTATCACTTTAATATAAAAAGTATTGCTTCGTTATAAAACTTATTTGAGAATTATAGTTTCACGCATTAAAAATTACATAAAATATTTACAATCATTACGAATAAATAGATTTCAAATAACCAAAAATCGAAAAATTATTGTTATAAATATTATTTATGGAAGATTAATTATGCCAATGTAACATAGCTTTTATAAAAGTCGCAATTGTATTGTTTTTATATTTATTATATAAGTAATGAAATAGTCATAAACTTTTTCAAATTTAATGAACGATATATAAAAATATATTTTTGTGCATAAATTTATTTAATTGATATTATATGTACACATACATGTGTTTATATGTTATGCATGTGTGTGTGTATATATATATATATATATATATTTCATATAGATTTTAAATATATTATTTAAATTTTATAAAATAAATAACATATAAAATCACGTAATAAAATTTCGTTGTATAGTTTTTTTTATATTTTATTTTTTTTTCATTATATAGTTCATTATAATTTTCATAATTTTTAATGTAAAAATTGTTGAAAACCTCAAATTAACTATCATTATATTAACAATTAAATTTTGTATGCATGTACGACTTCCAAAAATATTATTTTTTAAATAATCTCAATAAAATTTATTCGAACAACGTTTCACAATATCTAATACAGAATTGTATAATTTTTTATTTAAAATTTAAAAATTTATGTTGTTAACATTGATCACAAATATCAATTATTATTTATTAGGAGCTTCTTATTCCTAACTCAAAATGTTACTCACGAAAACTAAATACATCCACACGACGAAGAAATACATCACATTATCAAGAAATTTTTACTTGTATAATCCACTGTTCCTCGATCGCTTGACAACTGTTTCGCCGACACAACTAAATACTAAAAGCCAATTCCTTATGTTTTTATTCTTTTTTTTTTATTTTTTTTTTTTTTTTTTTTTGCAAAAATACGAGCGACAAGTTGAAAAATTGAAAAAGAAAAATTTAGATAAGAATGAAGTAGAAGATGAGCGATACTAAGAAGTTGGTGCCAAGGTAAAGGCTCAGACAGCAGGTGGCTAGCGGAGCTATTCAATTACGAACATAAGGCGCTACCGAAATTGCACCCGCACAACCCTGCCGACCAAATCCGCAATCAGAAAGTGCCCACAGAGCGGGCAAAACACCAAAGAAAAATTACGACAAATTTCAATGATTACTTCGCCCCCCGCACGCTCCATCAATCTATCTTCCTAACTACATCTCTCTCTCTATCTCTCTCTCTCTCTCTGTTTTTATGTATATTGTACATTACATTGATATACTCTTTATAGACCTCAAATTTTCTGGTTAGCGTTTTATATAAAATATATATTAGATATTCAACTCGTCAACCTAAGTATATGGAGGTGCCAGTGTAAATAGACGGAAATCAAAATAATGTTTCATAATTTGGATTTTTGCATGAGGTTTAGGAATCTACTTATATATAATTGTACATATTATATTTAAATTATATATTTAATATTTTAATTGTTTTTAAGTATTGTTAAAAAAATTTTATACTTTGTTTTCTATCTCTAGAAAGTTTCAAAGTATAATCACTTTTTAATAAGAAACAAAAAAAATATTTCCCTCAAATTAAAAATGTAATAATATAGTTTATAATAAAATTCAATATTGATAACTAAATTTACCTTTAATTTCACCTATAATAAACACTTTTGAAAATATTTCACAAATATTTGTAAATAAATAAACGCATATACATTTAAATTGATGAATTTTATTTCGTTCCAATTTAACTTCAAAATATAAATAGCTTTGCGTTATTATTTTCATTGGGTTCATTTTTAATTTAAATTGTTAAATATTAATATAGATGAAATTTCTAAAAACAAAATGAAACAAAATCTAGATTTTATATTATAATCAATATATTTATATATAAATTTGGCATATTTTTATTCACGTCTTTAGATTTACATTTATATTAATATGAAATTTAAATGTAAATATAGATAATTGGATATTTTTGCTGCTATAAGCATATATATATATATATATATATACATAAAATTATTCATTTGTAACCTTTTTAATTTTTTCATATTAACTGTTTTATATTATGAGCGATATTAATTTAAAAGCTGCATCTTTATGATTATTAACATTGTGAATTATTTATCAATTATTGTAATTATGATTTCAATTAAAATAAGAAAATTACAATCTTGTTCCATGGCTTTTTTCAATCTTAAAAAAATTAATTTAAAAAAAATAATTTAGACTTTCCATACTTTATAAGTAAAAGGGATGTTCAATACTTCATTGATATTACTATTATTGAACTATTTATTATTCTACAGCAATTTATTTTATTTTAGTCTGGCTGACTATTTCATCAAAATATAATTTACCTCTACATTTATTGCTAGTTTTATTATTCATTTCTATTAGATATCTGTTATAGATATTTAATTCCTGCCTAATTACTAGTTTTAATAAATACTTTTATTATATTCTTACTTTGCCTATAAAATATTATGGATTTTAATTTATGAAAATATTATTTGAGAATTAACTTATATTTATATCTCTTTCAAGTTTTTATATACAAAATATATGAAATGAAAGGTTTTTTATTTCCCATTACCCAATTTTGCATAATGTGTTCTCGTAATCTGTTATTGTATATATTGTAATCTGTTAATGATAATCTTTATACATTAATGAACTATAAGCAATATTTAAATAATTTGTCTTCTATTTAGTAAATTTGATAGATTTAATTAATAAGTGAAGGTAAAAATGAGCTTTCATTTGCTTTATTTATTCAGCCATATTTAAGAAAGTATTTACTTATTTTAGTGAAAGCAGACATTCATTACTAGTTTTCTAATAAAATCTGTTTGTACAATCTGAGAAATAAAACCATTATATATTCTCTTTGTAAATTACTACAATATGCTGAGCACACTCAATATATAGAATTAAAAAATCCATATAATACTAAGAAATTATAGAACGGCACACGTGCAAAGGAATTATGGTCGTGGATGAAGGGGAATAATGGCTGTTTTCTTGGGCAGTTTTCCTCCCCTCGTCATGCCGCGAAATTCGTCCTTTAAATCATGAAACTTAATTCTCTCCAAACGATTTCCATAATTCAAATGAAAAAGGGTGGAACAAGTTTCATGTGTAACGCAGCCAAGGCGAGTAAAAGTTAAAAAGCACGAACAGTCGAAAAAGGAGCGCGACGTCGGCCAGGCAAAAGGTGCAGCTGCAGCTGCAGTAGCAAGAAAACGTATTTTCGAGATAAAATGAGAAACTATGCATATTCCGACCGAAGCTTGTGGCACGCCTGTGAAGTACAGGTACGAACAAACACTTCCACATCACTCTAAATATAGGTACTTGTTTGCCATTGTGTGCATGTAAGGGGTAAGGCCTTGTGTACATCTGCTGTGAGCGTTACAGCAAAATTTTATTCAAATTCACTGCATTTTAAAAAACGTGAATTCAAGTTTGCAAGAAGTAACTAGAAATAGTTACCTCGTGCATAGATTAACCTTTTTAGATTAGTATGTTTGTAAAATAATGCCTTATAGATGATTTTTCATCACGCAGTGTACTAAAGATTGTTGCTTACTGTCCGTTGAATTATACTTCATTTTATATTAATTATTATATTAATTACATACTGGTTAATTAGTATTGATCAGTAGCTTGTTTTCCAAATGAAATTGATGTGATTTCATTTCAAAACAAAAAAAAGAAAAAGATTTGTTCGTATTTCAAGATCTGTTCACGAAATGAAATGTTACAAAAACTGAACATTCAAGTTATAAAATGAAGCTATTACCATAAATATAATTCCCTCGCATGAGCACGTCAATTATTTTATGATTTATATTTCTTCCGAGACATTATAAAATCTAGATAAATCAAATATTTCTTTATGAATATATAGTATTAAATTGAATTGAAATGAATTGTGCAAAACAATTAGAAAAGATTAAATATCACTTTCTATTTCTGATATTCTCTAATTTTGCACCAAAATTATTAAGAAATTTTAAGCTAACTTAGAAGTTTTCGCTTTTAGTTTGTAGTTGTAATTTTTCATTTTCTAATTAATGACATTAGTGATTGCCAGTATTTCAATATACGAAAATTGAACGCGATAAAATAAATCATACGAGAATTCGTACGAATTCTATTATGACTTTGCATTACTGTGTACATAATGTAATTGATTTGAAAGTCTTCCGTGAGGTTTCATTTCGAGAGGAAACGGATGGTCTAAATTTCTATTCTTCAAAATCACTTACCTCTAGTTACTTAAGCAAATAGACACAAAAATTTCTGCTAAAAGAGCTTCGCGATCTCAACGCACAGAGTCCGCGTTTATTAAAAGGGCTCGCTCCGATTCCCAGCTATTCCTCCCACTAGAATTCGCTCGCCTTTTTCCGTATCCCTCGGAAATGTAGCAGTACACATTTGCATTTCGTAAATAATCAAGACGAATCTACGAGCGACCTTTTCTTTTCCTTTTTGTTCACTTCCGTGAACGCATCTTAGGTGGTTGCCGTAACTGCGCGCTAAATTCTCACCTCTCCTCTGGGGTGTTTGTCACATTTTATTTTTGCCCGATTAAAAAGACAGGTACTTTTAAAAGTGTATTAATATTCGCTATGGCTAAGAGACGACAGCGACCTATGGATTTTATAAGGACATAAGTGCAAAAGGAACTCGCTGCTTCTCCACGGTTATGTAAATAACTCGGCATATAGATTATTAGCCGTGGAGCTGGTCGGTCATAGAGAAAACATTGTAAGCACTAAGACATTTCAACGAAAGTTTACCTCAACTCTCTAAAATACGTTCACTTAATTACCACACCATTATAGGATAAAAATATTTTTGCCGCGATACTTCTCAGTTTATTGAATTTCCATTAAAATTGTTAATCAGCAGACGAGTCTTTGAATAGGAAGTTTAGCGTGTAAGAAAATATATATATATATATATATATATATATATATATATATATATATATATATATTTACTTCCACGATTTCAACGGAATTCTTTATAATGTGAAATAACTACCAAAACGATATAAAGAAAATACATAAATTACTTCATTTTAAAACATATTTTTAATCTCCTATTTCATCTCCTTTTCACTAATTCACACAAAACTAGTTAAAATAAAACATTGTATTTTTTAACACGCTAAACTCGTTATAACATTTTAAATTTAAATATTACGTATACTAATAATTTATTATTAAACTTACTTAAACATTTAATAAAAAGCAAGTGGATCAATAAATAAACTATAAGAATTATACAAAGGAACTCGGTAGAAAAAGTAAGGCGAGACAATATAAAACATTTGAAAACCATAAATTTTATTTATACGAAAAATTTTGTTATTAAATTACTCGAAGCTTTTATATCTGGATGATGCTATTATTATATTCAAAGGTATTTTGAATTTTTAGGATTAGACTGTATAAATATAAAATTTCTCCTAACGATTTGCATAATCTTCATATAAATCATATTTTCAAAAATGAAATTACAAATGAATAAAAATTGTTCTGAATAAAAAGTGAATTTAATTTCCCTCAAGTACATTACAACTGCGCCTTATAATAACAAATAATTGTATTTATTAAAAATGCATTGCATTAAATTAAAATTCTTGAAGCTAAAAAGAAGTAAATATTTTCCGTTAATAATTGTTTACACTTCTTTCGTTTGCAGTCTCTTGTTTATAGACTACGAGTTGTAAACAACGACAGTTAAATGTAAAATATGACACCTGAACGGTTATAAATGCAAAAGTAAAGGACATCGAAGAGAAAGAGAATACGAATTCGATGCATCTCCTATTTTATTTGTATTATACCCTGATGCTCTCATAAACTCATTAAGTTTTATTTTGCTTACCGCTTCTTACTCCTTCTCTTCTTCCAGATATTCCGTTTTTAGCTTACATTTACCATTTTTCGCTTTAGTGTGCTTGCACAAATACAAGAAAAATTTATTGTGAAACGAAAGCAGCTTATACGAGATTGAATTAATAATGAAACACAATTATGTCCCTTGTTAATGTGCAAAGTAAAAAGTAGATAGAAAGCACAAATATAAGAAAAATGAGATAGTATTTGTGATAGAAGGAATGAGCAAAAAATGCTTATCATCGTTTGCTCTTGTTAATTTTTTATTTGACTCCAGACCGTTCGTATGCAAAGAATTTTTAGCTTTCTATCTTCAGTTTCTCTTTCCTATAAGACTCGTTTTGAGTGATACTAGAAAAAGTGAAAAGTGCCTAGTCGAGAGTATTGTTTCCTTTTTTCTTTTTAAACAAAACGTCTTTAACCTTTTACCAAGAAATCACGAAAGATTTCGAAAAAACGATAATGTACAACCAAATTTTTCATACCATATTTTATAATATTCTTGCATATACATGCGATCCCATCTATAAATTTATGGTGAGTCTTTATATAAGGAGATATTTATTTTCGAAAATAATGAATGTGTAGATATTATAATTAATAATTTGTTTGACTTTTACGAAATATGTTACTAACCATAACATTGTGTACAAAATATATGTTTGAACTAAAATATTACACATATGACATAAATATAAGAATTGAGTACCAATTGTATTTGATACTTATTTACTTTTTTAAATTGAACGTAATATTGACATGAATTATTTACATCTCCCATTTATAAAATTTATGTAAGTATATTAATGACTTTCGAATATTGAAAAAAAAAAATCTATAATTAAAATCAAATAAAGTTCCAATGTTATGATTGAACTTTACTAATTGTATATCTAGGAATTAATTAATAAACTGTATTTAGTATGAGTATATAGTAGCTTAACGTATATACTATTATACAAAATTTCCTTTACTTCTGAGCAAACTATTTCAATTTCAATTTAATGGCTAAATTAACAATATTTAATACAGAATATATCTTAATCAGAATATATATTATATGCATATATAGGATTTTACATTTCAATCGACTTATGTACGTGTAGTGTAGCAACAAAAATAAACTTAAGCTTTATCATAAGAAATATACTCATACTCATTTTTAGTGTGATACATAAAATAATAAAATAATATTTTTATTATAAATTTATTTACAGATTTTAATTATAAAAACATAATACTCACATTTAGTAAATACACGTTTTATTAAACGATTCTAATATTTTTTTTATAAATATTCATAAGTCAGTATTTAAAATATTATTAAAGAAAAAATTTTACTTATCAAATCTTAAGATTAATAACCATGAAGATACATATAACTTTAAATTAACTAAGTAACGTATAAAATTTAGTAAATTTAAACAGTTACGAATGTAAACTTTATTCGAAAACTGTTTAACTTTTACAAAACGTTTTATGCCATTACGTTGAAAAGTTCCTTTGAAACAGAATGGTAGATTAAACATGAAATAAGTTACAAAAGCGTTTTATAGTGCACAAAAATCTGTCGAAGATTCAGTAAAGAGCTAAAGAGTAATTTTTATCAAGTAAATTAATTATTTTATGTAAATTATAATCAACCTTTGTCGATACAATTTTACAATATAAACCAACAAACATATATATTAATATAAATATTAATTTTAGATCAAATTTTAATCATAAATAAAACATAATTTAAAGTATAAAATAAATACTCTGGCAAACTTAAATTCTTATGAATGCAAGATAAGAACAAAGTATTAATAATTTTTAATGAAAACTTATACGAAATTATTTACCCATTAATAAATTTTTAATGATAATCTGATTGATAATACAAAAATTTATAGTCATAGTACAAGTTTATTTTTTACACAAATGATAAGTTTTCAAGGTTTTACCTTCATTATATCAAAAATATTTATACCTCTTGATTGTGTTAAAACAAATATGTTAAAAATTGAGTTCTTCAAATTGTAAATTTGTTTATTAAAATTATTAATTATAATTGTAAAAAAATTAATATTTTCAATTGTATTTTTAGAATATATAATTGATTGCAAAATTGTCTTAACTTTTGATTAAAAATAGAATAGTTGGCAGACATTATTATTTGGAGAAAATTTATAAGTAATTCAACTATCTTAAACTCTAGAATAACAAAATTTAATTTGTAAACCAATTTACGTGGATTTGATGAAAATGATTGATTTCAACACATTATATATAATAATAATAATAATAATAATAATAATAATAATATATTATATTAATATAATAAATATATATTAATATATAATGTGTTGAAATCAATCATTTTAATCATAAAATTAAATAATTAATGATATAAGTTTACAAACTTATCTCTGCGCTTAGTAATAAATCAAAAAGGAAAAAAGTTGAAGGAAACAAGCGAAAGATTGAATAATATATTCACGCTAACCATTAGGAAACAAGCTTTCATACCTAAAGGTCGCGTAATGCCAACAACAAACCTGTAGAAGGCAGTTACAATTTTAATTGATGATTGGACAAACGTTCCACCCGCTAACGACGTCAACTTTGTCTTAACTTAAGCATAGGCAATGTTGGTAACTGCCACAACCAGTAGCAGCAACTGAGTACTTCGCGCAACTTCTGTAGCTGATCACTCTCTGCCTCACTTCCTCTCACTTTCTTTTGCTTCATCTCACTTGCTCTTACACTTCATCTCACTTCGCTACGTATTAGGCACGAGCTTTAAGATGAAATGCCGATTCGATACATACGCAGGTCTTTCTAAGTGCTGCACAAATTCACTTCCATTTCTATATAATTCGAGCAAGCCAATTAATATGGGCGAAGAGTTAATACTTCAAAGGGAATACAGTCTGTGCGAATGTAAAGCGCAGCATTCTTAAACGTTGCTTTGGCTTCACTGATTCGAGGATACATTCTCAGCACTTGTATGTGCGGTAGTTACGATTCACAGACCAGACGTGTATTAAACTCAGATAGAACAAGCAAGAGACGAATAGTATACAGTAAAGAGCAGTGAACTGGAAACTGCAAGAACGATAGAGAAAGAGAGTAAGTAGATAGATAGATGAATAGAGAAAGAGATAGAGAGAGAGAGAGAGAGAGAACATGTGTAGCATGCGTAGACGCAAATAAACAAACGAGAATAATTTACATAAATATGCTAGAATACATTATATTTAGAGCTTATATCTGAGTGAAATTAGTTAAGAATTTTGATTTCAATTGACACTTCCAATAAAAAATTATAATAATTTATTAACAATGTTACAGTTAAATATATTTAGTTTTTTCTAAAAATAAATTATTTTAATTGATGAATTGGTCTTAGTGGAAAACAATTTTATTTTTAATTCTAGCATGAATTTTCTTGGTATCTTATTTAAAAAATTGTAAAATGGTTGAGAATATATGCTGAATTAAATTTTATTTCTTATATAAATCACAATTTGCGTATAAACATAGAGACAATGTAAAATGTAAAACAAACATTTACTGATACATAAATAATAAATAAATTGATATTAAAATATATTATAATGTCATTTTAAATAATGATTTAATGACTAATGGATATTGGCAATAAAAATATATGCTTGAAATATTTTTCGAATGAGTCGAATTATTTTTACTTCTATGATTATAATTATGATATATATTTATTCACGTAAAAACAAACGAACCTCTAACAATAGTCTTATTGAATTCATATTTATAAATTATTAATCATACCTTTTACATCACGCCGTAAAACCTAACATCATTTCCACTGAATATTATTCTGCTGCGTATTTGAATAGCATAACGCAATCAGAGTATGAAACAGTTTTTCATAAATTGAGCAAAGATGAAAAAAATCAGCCAAACTACGAACATCGATAAAAATTTTATCACCAAGCCTCTCGGACATTTGTGCTCCAAACGATGCGCGAACCCTGTCTCTATGGAAGCTGTAGGATAAGCTGTATGTTTGTGAATTAAAAAGAACCATAAGAAAAGGGAGAATAAAAAAAGGAAAGGACGAGGAAGAAGATGAAGAGAATGCAGATTGTGCAAAGGGAGTCGCGAGATATAATCCCCGAGATGCCAAGACAGCTCGTCCGAGGGAATAACTCCGTCGAAACGTTGGAAGCGAGGCATTAATATTACACCCGTTAAAAATGACTGTGCATCATGCAAACACAATAAGCGCGGACTATGTGCAGAGCAGTCCAACCGGGATTCGCAGGGCCAGATTCATCTCTTCTGGGATTTTGGCTTCCGTTGCGCTCCCGTCGGCTCGCGCTACCCCTTATACTTTCACACTCGTTGTCGTTGTTCCCGCGACTTTCGTCGATTTTTAAAAACGAGTCCGCTGCATGGGACGTTGCCAAATGTCACCCTACTTCTAAGCAATTCGTCACAAATATGGATTTCACGGACGCCGGCAACGCGTGCGATCCCTTCCCATGCCCCAACCGACCAGCCGCACTTCCTTCTCTCATAACGAGCGCATGAATGCCACGTAAGCTTGTATTTGAGAAAATGAGTGCATTGATATTAGTGATATTTGGACATCGTTATATACGTAAACGCATATTATTAGAAAATGTCACAATGCCTGCCATGAATAATTATTATCAAACCTTGTGTAATGAAAGTATATTTAGTATTTCGCTATTTTAAAACAATGAGTAAATTGTAGCAACATGAAAATTAATATGAATGAAAAATGTGTTTTGTACACTCGTATTTACAAACTACTGCACATTTTTGATTGGTTTTTATGATAATGAAATCTCAAATTCTGTAGATACACAAGTAGATTCTACTATTAGTAAAGTATAAGAGGATTGGTTTTAGTTGCTTATACATTAAGCATATTTCGTTATTAATCTATTGTAAAGACTCGGCCTGATTAGTGTCGCTGATTATAATAAAAGCTTGTATTGTTACGCTTACTTTCTTTTTCATATTTCTTTTCTTTACATATTTATTTATGTTTTATGTGCATGCTCATTGCGCGTGTGGTGTCAAAACATGATGCAGCATTGTTGCAGCTGTCATTGAACTATAACGTCATACACTAAATTACGAATATAATTTATTCTATTGCCTTGATTTTATAACTAAATTGTATTACATACGGCCACTTATATAAAATCTATCATTCTTTTCTTCGTATAAATTACAACCATTTTAATTGATCCTAAAATAATATTTCTGGGCAGAACTGTTTCTCCATTTTTTTTAAAAATAGTATTCTTATTATTAATTTTTTTCAATCAATAATATTATTCACAGTAACTCTGATAAAACTATACATTGAACATTTCAAATTGTAAAGATAATGTTCAAATTTAAGTGACGATACCAATCAATTTATTCATTATAGTATTACTACTGTATACACTAAAGTACTGTATATATTGATGAGTCATAAGGCTTTAAAAATCTTTCTCTTAATCGTTATTCAGAAATCACAATTGGTAACTACATTAATTTTAAATTAATTACTTAAATATTACAATGAATTTAATTGACATTGCATATATATGCAATAATTAAGAAGTAAATTACAGTCTATATTAATTAGATTGTTTAATGATATGTAAAGTAGATAATTTAGTATTTTTATTTTTCTATCAATTTGGAAATAATAACAAATCAGTCTATACTATTCGATAAATTGAAACGTACTATATACATCAATAGTATTGTAATAAGATAATATATTTGTACCATATATATAGTAATTGTAATATAATAATATTCTGTTTATAAATCAGTGCTATACGAAGAAATTTAAATTTTAAAATACTCTAGTAAATTATTTTAATTTTAGTATATTAATTTTAGTATACTCACTACTGTTTACTTAAATAATTAAAAAAAAAAAATTGATTTCAGAGGTGAAACTATTTTTCCTAAATGTTTTGGTTACATTATATTAATATTGAAACATGATTGGTACTTTATAGGTAATAAATATCAATCTGAGTAAAAAATTCGTAAATTTACATTCAATATTATATTTATAATGTTGCTTGGTATAGCTTGTTATTCAGAACGAGAATAAAATTGGTTTTTTATAATAAATGCAAAAGTGAAAATGGTATTTAAATTCAGAGAAGCGTCAGCTTGCGTCGAGTTGCTTGCGCACGTCAACCTGACGGAAATTACACGTAATAAAAATGTTGTTTTTCGTTCCCATCAAACGAACGAATATTGATATTTCTACAGGTATGGTAAAAAAGTAGTCGTAAAAGAGAATCGACGAACATGAATAAAAACGACAAAAAGAGAAGGAGACGGGAATAGGATGAAGAGTCTACTATAAATTGGCAAAATAGGAATGAGATGAAAGTACGAGCAGGTAAATAATCTTAATGAATTTTCACTCTGTTCTTTCGATCTCGCGTTTATATTCATGGCTTTTTTCCTTTTAGATTTTATTGTATAAAATCAGAATTGCTCTATTATGCAGCTATTTGCATGGAAGATAAATGAGTTGCAAATGCATATCATGTTAATTTTTGTTATTATGTCATTTTCAAGGAATATAAGCGGAGACTTGATTCAGATAAACATTCTGCCATATACCACAAGTAATATTTTTCAAAAACATCAATATTTATTAATAATTATTGTAGAAAGTTATTACACATCAAAACAGTTTATCAAAATATTCATTATGATCGATCGATTACTTTCATAATGACTTTCCTTAAAATCGCCGTACAGTTCTAACTTCGAAGTTCATACATCACAACATTAAATTATTATCCAAGTCTGAAAAACTAATTTATTACTGCTTTTTGACAATAGATTTTAATATGATATATTGTGAGTACTGATAGTATTTTATTATGCGTATAGTAGCACACATTTGTAGTTTGCTTTATATATTTAAGCAGTGTAAAATGAGTGTCTTAATAGTAATTATTATATAAAGATTATCAAAGATATAGCAATTATAAATGAAAATGAATGTATGCATTTTACTATGTATATATCCGTGCTTGTTCTAAAGTATGAAACATTCGAACATAAGCTATCATACGTTGTAATGGCAATTCTAATACTCATTAATTGCAAGTACCCTCGATTTATTAGAAGTTAAAATATTTTTAAAAGGTTTTCGTTCCAAAATGGCAATGGTCAAGGTTTTGCTGTTTCATATTAAAAAATCAGAAATACAATGGGTTATTAATTATATGACAACATATTATTTAAAATTACTTTAAAAATGTTTTCCACGTAGAAACTTCATTTCATATATAATGTATTCTAGAATGGGCTAAAGTTAAAGAAAATATTTTCTTTAATATAATAAAAAATGTATTTATTATTTATTAGTTTTTAAATATATATTCTGAACAGACTTATTCTACATTAATACAACAAATGTAAATAATAGCGATTTAGATTGTTATTAGAAAATTTTTCTTTCATCAACTTCTTATGAATATTATGCTAAATATTATGAGACGCTACAAATTCAGTAAAAACAAATTTTATATTTATAATCAAAGTTATAAAATATAAATATTAGAATATTCAAATTGAGTTATATGCAACTGATGAAAATAAAAGATTGCATTTAAAAATATATATTCTAAAAATGGTTTAAGATATTGCAAAATTGATTTACCTATTTTATACGATTTTTAAAGTAATGAATGGATTTTAATTGCTCTTGTAAATTACATTCCAGCTAATTTTTAGCTCGTTAGTAATAAACGTAATTAAGCGCAATATTGATATGGTTTATTTTCATTGGAATATTAAAGAATAATAAAGAATATATGAACGACAAGTCCGATTATTTTATATTAATCAGCTGTAATCGTGCGTATTGCGAAAAGAGCACTTCAAAGAGAATTATCAAAATTATAATTATCAACTGATTTCTAAATTTTACAATTTCACAATATTATTCTTCAAGAATTGTTTAAGATCCAAGTTCTGTAGATATAGAGGTCAATATTTCATAAGCTATAGAAGCACGTGTGTAAGTTATCGAATGAGTCCTCGTCAGTGCATCGCGCTTGGCATATAAATAACAAATTAGGCAGTAGTTGAGCTTAGTGGAAGGGGTGGAATTCGATATGGGAATTCCTGGAATACGCCGCGCGTGTGGCTTATGGCTTATGCTGTAATCCAGACCATCAGATGTACCGCAGACCTTTATGTGGTGAGGGTCACCCTGACTTCCACCGTCTTCTAACCCCGATCAATTTACTACGACGATGCAATTGAACTGCAAATGCGGGTCCCCTACTCAAGTCTCTGGGCTTGCCTCTTTTAAGTGTCACGCTGGATTTTCACATTTTAGTAATTCGAAACTCTTCGTTGTAGGTAATGGAGCGGAGAGGGCCAAGTAAAATAGACGAAATACTGACTACCTATCCCTCGTGAATTACGCAATGCCTTTATTGAAAAGGAATATTTTAGTCAATAAAAATGCTGTGCACATTTTCTCTTTCACTAACGATAACTTAATAATACGGCTATATATAGTTACGAGAATATAATTATGTAAATATATTTATCCTCTTTACGATAATATTTATAATTAGGAAAAATGTATAATGAAACATTTTATCCGAAAGGTTAATGCGGTTATTTAAGAAACTATAAATATTATGCTTAATAGAAACATTTTTTTAAAAATGAAATATTTTTACTCGAAAATTCTTTAATTACAATTTTTATATTACACATTAACTCAAGTACCAGCATGATCGTCATTGTAAAATATAGATGAATAATTTAAAGATTTCAGTTTCAAAGAATTATACAAAATGTTATTGAAAATGCTATCTATTGGGTATTTAAATTGGGTCGTGCGAGAGTGAATAGAAAAATTTTATATAAATCCAAATTGTTTGTTTTAAGTGTATTTGTCTTTTCGACAAAGCTCTGATTGTTACAAATTTTATAATCAAGTACATTATAAATCTACAGTACTAAAAATATAAAAGTAGATTTAATAGAAGAGACAGAAGAGAATATTAAAGAATAAAAAATATTAATATACGACAAAAAATGCGCGAAAAATATTATCCCTCTTCGTCAAAAAGAGTTTATATAATTATATAAGTCATGTAATTATATTGTACATATCATTATATAATGTTAATATGTATATATCAGATTATCACTTTAACTCAAAATATGATATGAAATATCTTAATCAATAAGCATTACTATATCATATAAATTATAAATAATTTTATACCAGTATTACAGTACCATAATCATATAACTGTTTCCTATATATTCCTTAACAACGAATAATTAATTTTTTTATTGACATAATAGTAGTTTGTAAATAAATACATTAAGATAGGTTATTATATTCAACTTAGGTAATAAAATTAAGTTACTGTGAGCATAAGCGACGGAGCAAATAAGAATTAAATAATATTCTATTTGTATAATATCTGAATAATATTTATAAATTATATAAATAAGTGTTCGAGGAGATGGACGTATTACTTTTATTACGGCAATTGTTAAAACTATAGATGAATAAATAGCATATAACATTATGATACCAAACGATAAATCATAAATATATTGAGTAAATAAATTATAATGCACAATTTAAACAAACACTTATCATAATTTCTTTTTTATCAAATCTTACGGCTTTCAATACTTAAATAATTATAATAGTAATTTAATAATAAATCCTTTAATTTCATGATTATTATATATATAATATTTGAATGATTAATGCTGTAAACTAAAATAAATAAAATGCAAATGATATCAAAGTATAGCCAAAGATTTGATTAAGGCCAGCGGGTGACAGTTCAAAACAATTATCAACAGATATAAATCTAAAGTTTGAAGTATAACTATGATGGACGATAAACCAGTAGAAGTTTTTAATGTGAGCTTGTCTAACTAACCGGTTAAATGGACATCCGTCTGCTTTAAACCAAATTATCGATTGCTTAATTACGTATCCAGTCGCGGTTTAACCCTTCCGATGATTGCCCCGACACTTGGTAGCGTGGTTGGCCCATTGGGTCAGGATAATTTCGACGTCCGGAGACTCCGATGTTCATCTCAGTAAGTTGCCGGGTCGCAAGATCATGCAAACGTAACTAGGCATCCGCTCATCATATATTCGTCGGCTAATAACTGTCAGAAATCAACACTTATGCTCTTATTAAATTAAGATTTATATATGATGCATTAAGGGAATAATAATGCAATGCCCACTATGCATGCTCCTATGCCATGCATTTTATAATTATTTATGAGTTTTAATGTAGGGTACTGATGATATACGCTTGGTCCAAATAATATTTTCATATCATATATTAAACCAAGTGCTATGAAATATAAATGTTCATTAATATAGCAGATTCAATATTTTCAAGATTAATAGTAAGATTTTCAGTATGGATTAACTGACAGTAAAATATTTCAACATCTAGTTTCCATATAGAATTACCGTTGTAAATATTCACATAATTTGTTTTATGGTTCTCACATGGCTTGTATGGGCTATTTATATCACTTTCGCAAAGAAAGTTCCAGGTGGATTCTTTCAATTTTGTCTTTTTCACAAATGCATTTCGAACTAGCTGAGATAATATATTCAAAAAAATTCTTATATAAAGTTTTAAATAAGATGTTAATACAAAACCTAATTATGTCATACAAACTTATATAAATCAACAGATAATAAAATACGTCGATTTATTTCACTACAAGTTAACATAATTAAAAGAACTTTATTACTGTAGTTGCTTTCATAATAATAATTTTTCATCGGAGAAGCACATCGAAGAGTCGCAAAAATGTAATATTCTGAATAATTCAAAAGAATAATTAGCTCTGACGTACCGATTTAGGAATAATATTTTTAATGTACGAAATGAAGCTTCATCGATACATATGCTTAAATTATAATGTTTTACATATAAATTACTTATAAACTAAATATATTATTATAATAACTTTTAATTTTTTATTTTAATAATATATTACTATTTTCATATATTACTAACATTTATTATTTTTAACATTTTTTTACTCGTCAATTATTGATATCCCGTCAATTGTTAATGTTAATTGAATAAAGTTCTAGAATTATAATTTGTTTACCAAGAGGAAACAATGCTCCCTTAAAGTTTTAAAGTATTTCAAATAAATAAACAAAGGAAATTTCCGAAAAATCAAACTATAATTCACGAAATAACAGACTGCCGTTCCTTCCGAAAACCGCAACGAGCACTAAATTCATCACTATAGAATACAACATAGAATAACCTTACTTTACAGCGTCGTTGTTTTATTCCGATATGATATTGTAAAATGAATAAATAGTATAAATAAGTTTTACTCTTTCTATTGACTCTGTTGTTCCTATTGTTTTAGGATCCCATTGAAATATTATGAATAAATTACAGCAAATTGATTTATTTTAAATATAAATAATGTACAGTCAACTCTTACGTCTATTTAGATTTCCATCGTCAAAGGCATAGAAATAAGAGAAAAATTGGAAAAAAAAGGTTGTAATTCAATCAATATATTTTTTAATAAATTTTGATATGCATTTCTACATTTTATTTCATTTTATTTTACAAAGAAATCTATATCCATATAAAATATTTCGTATTTTTCAATAGTACTTACGTGAAAACGAATTATTCTAATTGAACATATATCGACATTAATTTCAAATACAAATTATATATAAATTATATAAAATTTAAGAGACGTTTAAATTACAAATTTTTAATTTATTTAATTTAATTTAACTAATTATTTTCTATCAAAATTCTTTTTCTGTACAACTATAAGTAAATCTTCATTTCATAATAAAATTAATGAAATAACTTGCATAATTACTTAATGTATTTACAAATTTTATTAATATTAATCTTTAATCGAAATATTATGTACATAACAGTGTATAGTAAAGTTTAATTATAAAATTCTATTGCAATATTATAATTCCTAATACATTAAATTAATAATTTTCGACAGGAATAATAGTCTTTAAAAATTTGTTTTTATGGATGTTTTTTATTTATCGTTTTTTTTATTTAATCGATAGTTTTTATCGATGTTTAGAAATTATAAAAATTAAGGATAAATGATATTTATGTAAATGAGGAGAATGATTATATTGAAACTAATAATTTATTGATATCGTAACTTCTATATCTAGTCATACTAATTGCATATATATATATATATATATATATATATATATATATATATATATATAATATATATATATATATATATATATATATATATATATATATAGAATTAACAAGGAACTAATGCAGATAAAATGCTTCGTAATTTTATGAATCAAGATATTATATCAAATTATAACCAATCTGAGACTTTAGAGAATTTCGAATATATAAACATGCAATATAAGCAAAGATCAAGTAGAATTAGATACCATCTCTAGACTCATTAAACTACGGAGTACTTTGCTTCAACATCGGTTAATCTATGATTTTATACAAACACACAGTATATACAATCTACTTCATAAAAATTATAATGTTATTCTAAAAGTACTAAATTCTGTACCATAGTTTTTAAAAGCTTTTTAATTTTATGCATAAATAATAGATAAAGTGAAGCAAGTTTTACATAATATTAATCCAACATATTCTTAAATAAATTTATAATTATATTTTACGTAATCTTTAAACCAAAGTATAGACAGAGAAAAATGTGTTCATTTATAATTTAAACTATTATTAATATTATTAAAATTATTTCATACAAACTTTAATAACATTCTTCAATTCTTAATTTATCATATAATAGCCATTTATTAAATGGATTATGTAATTATAATTACAAATGAAATTCTTAATTTCTTGTAATTAATTGAACATTATGTGTAATTACTTGTGCTTACTTATTTGTACTTACATAATTGTATTAAATAATAGAAAATATACCAAAGATAGAAAAGGTACTTAATGTTTTATAAATTATGAATAATTTAATATAATAATGCTGATTCTTATTAATCCTTTGATTAATTTTGTTTAATATGCTGTAAAATATGTTTATCATGATTGACATATATTTAGTAAAATATAACAACTGCAGCTAAAACTCGTAACTATTGTATTATAAGCTTAGTTTTCTTGAAAGCTAGGAGAACAAGTATAAATAAAATACGAATATATGGATACATAACAAAAGTTAATAAAAATTGTTATATTTATATAGAAATTAAAAATCATATAAAAATTATAAATCATATAAAAATTATAAATCGTATAAAAATTATAAATCATATATAAATTATAAATCGTATAAAAATTATAAATTATACAAATAAAATCCTCGAACAAATGTTGTCCACCGAAATTCTGAATTTTGTATCGGAATAAAGTGCCATACTTCGTGAAAATTATGTTCGGTATCATTTATTAGTAAAGTAAAGAAGTTGTTAAAAAGGGCAAATAGGGAGACGATGACAAAAGTGCACTCGTTTCTCACCGACAGAATGACTAATAAAAATGTGTCAGTGCGGTACAATGCACATTTCAGCTCCTCAACGAATGATGTAATATATAGGTGAAAGGGAAAAAGTGAGGCATGAAAAACAGGCGATATTTGTCGGAACTTACAGTCGCGTGCCCGAAATTTATTTCCAGTTCGTGTTCAGACTCGTGTGAAGGAGTTGGGAAGTTTCTACTGATTTATCCGTGACTGCGAGCACAGACGTAGTTTTTATTTCTCGCAATGGACATGGAGCAAGTGATTTCATTCTCACTGAGTATTTTAAAACTTCCTTTTTGATTTCAAAGAGCTGCAATTTTAATGATGAAATTCTTAATTTCCAAATATGTAATAGAACTTGCAGACACAACGAATTCAAGATTACTATATTATCACAGAAAGCATAAGAAATTTAGTTACAATGCCACTTTTTAATTAACAAAGCATTATTTATACTCGAAGGCATATATATATATATATATATATATATATATATATGTAAAAGAAAGGATATGGATTGATGAATGGATGTATTAAAATAGTTCGTAGAAAACTATTGGTAGTGTAATAGAATAACAGAGAACAAGTGGATTATTTAATAATTGTGTAAGTTATTGTTAATTGAGCACAAATTCGAGTCAAATTTGCATTTGGAAATGTATACTAAAAGCTAATTTCATAAAAATTCAAAAAAATTCATTGCATAAATACGTTAATTAATATCCTACAAATTTCGAGGGCTTAATACTTTATAAATAACCTAGCGAAATTCAAAATGATAATGAAAACCATTAAGGGTATATAGAAAATGAAATATTCTTAAAATTATATTCACATAAGATTAAATAAATAAACTTTTTTTTTTGAAATTAAGGAATGAAAACATTTTTATCATACTGTAGATATTACAATTATCGAACACTAATTTATTACTCATTTACTTTAAAAGTAACTAATCACCATACGTACATCTCATATATTTTTTGTTCAAATTCTAAAAATGCATTTACAATATTGCTATTATAATTGTATGAACGAAATGTAATAGAATGGGTTAATGTATATTTATAATATAACTACATTTATACATATTTTTATAGAAAGTACAATAATTAATGTTTTTTATTAAATAGAGAATTTTTAAATATTAGCAGAAGAATATTATAAGAATATTATTTTAAATTTTATTTATTTTATTTTATTTATTTTTATTTTTAAATTTTATTTTAAATTTCATTCAGTTTATTTATGATTGATAAAAATTAAAATTCATATTCAATTTCAATAGTGTATTATCCTTTATTATAATAATTATTTATTCTTATTTATCTGTATAAATGATATCAATAATAATTGAAATTAATTTTTAATTTTAAATAACATTATTCTAGCAAAATACAGTTCGATTAAATTAGAATTGTCGAAGAGTTTCAAATATTATACCTGTTAGTCGTAATTATCGAAAATTATCCACAAACATAATAGTTAATAAATTATTGAATTATTCATCAGTTAATAACATAATAATTCATTCAATGATTATGCAACTACATAAATCACGAATTATTATAATAATGCAGAAATGGAGTACACCATGGGCGAATAGTCTCTCGATATTTAACAAGCAATCCCAGACTATCGTGACCTGTAATCCGTAATTTCATGCGAATCTCGTGATAGCGGGAATTATTTTCTTCAATCGAATATTTTGAAATTAAGGTAGAAGCAGTTTATATAGCTCCATTACGAGATAACTGCCGACCGGGAGTAATATTATTTATGATTGTAACTTTCATAAATTTATTCATTTACCTGCTTTAAAATGTTCAATAAACGTGGAAATTGAAATTTAAATTCTGCCAATACTCATTTTATAATGTAAGGAAGTTAAGAAGTAATTAAGGTATAAAATAAGAATTAGTAATTTCTACTTTATTGTACATCACTGATAGTATTTTATTAATTTTACAAATTAATATCTGGTTTTAAGTGATTTTAATAAGTTTAATCAAACATTATTTGCATTGCAGCGTAGAATTATTATTACTTTAATGTTTTTAACCGATCAAATTATGTAAGAAATGTTGACAAGTAATATGGGAATAGGGAATGTGGTTTTCGTTTTTATATACGACTTATCAGCTTCATCAATACTATCGATTACATTAATCAAAGAATTAATAAGAGAATATATATCTATGTTACATGTCAGTTTAGTCATGATTATATCTACTTTTATAAAATAATAAATTACAAGCACATATTTGTTAACAGAATATAAGAGTATAATAAATTATTAAAAATTTAATAATAATTCATTTCTATGCTGAATGCTTCTGTGCTTTTTAAAAGACTTAAGTTCTTATTTTTGTAATTTTTAATGAAAATTAAGGTAAATACTCATTTTCTTTATTGCTTTCATAAGAATATACTTATATTCTAAGTGACGTATATTATTCCCTTATTATTTCACATTGTGTAATTTAATATTAAAATTTATACTTTATTTTAATTTTAAAATGTATAACTGTATTAAAATATAATTTTTAATTGAAATACTTTTTATTTGTAAAATTAAAAGTATAAATAATAAGAAACACTATTATGATTGTGTATGTATTCCCAAAGGCGTGCATTTTCTAAATCTCAATAATAAAGATCATCCAATAATATAGATCAATTAGAATTAACAAATATAATGATCAGTTAAGTCTAGTTCTTAATAGTTAAAATAAGTTTACCGATCAATGAAAATATCAATTAATTCAAATTTATAGTCGGTTAACGAATAAAACCAAAACCAGTAAAGAATCTGAACATCTCTTTAAATGTATTCACTAATTCATGCTAAACTACAATAATTCTGAACAATTTAATTAGTACACGAAGCCAAAAATATCAGTCTATTGGTAAGATATTTTCGGAAAATTGTCTAATTTATTGTTTAAACAAGCAGGTATAAAAAAAAGTTAACATCTATTGTATGTGCATGAAAAACTGGGAGTGCCGCGGCTCAAGATAAATCCAGATTTAAAGTTAAAGTTCCCTGAGGTAAATCGTAGTTGGATTACTTTAGTCAGATTATATATTTTTTATCGAGGTGATCCCATTAAGAATTTTATGGGGAAAGAAATTTAAGATTGTAGAAATCAGAGCCTGAGTCTCGCTAAGCAGCGACAACCGCGCATACAAAAAGTGAGAGATGTGTTGGCACGTGCCACGTATAAAAATGCATGATTAGAAGGCAGCTGCATGGCAGTCTTCATCCATCCTTACACGAAAAGCTCTTTGCTGAAGCTAAAGAGAGCTATCCCTTTAGATGGAATCGTGACTTATTCGGTAAGTACGCCCGCACCAGGAAACAAGTAGTCTAGTCAAATAGGAA
The DNA here is from genome assembly GCA_030522565.1 of Ceratosolen corneri. Taxonomy (NCBI): domain Eukaryota; kingdom Metazoa; phylum Arthropoda; class Insecta; order Hymenoptera; family Agaonidae; genus Ceratosolen; species Ceratosolen corneri. Next base: position 27,617 of record JAPYYT010001235.1, read on the forward strand.
AATGAGGTAGAAACAAGATAACGCTCGCTCTCATCGATCAAACATTCGTGCAACTTTAAATAACTTAAGGTAACTTTCTACCTTAAGTCAGGGCGAATGCATATTGTGCTTATTCTAATACAAAATCTTGAAATATCTATAAAATAATGCGTGTATAGCTGTGTGTATATTTTTACCACTATACAAGTGGCGAAAAATTTTTTTGCCCCTTCTCTCGCACACTATCGCATTCGCTCTGACACATCTGCTCCTGTTAACTCGGTCGTTCATTCAATAATTAAGTGATCGGCTGTATGTTGGCCACTATTTTTCTTATCAGCAAGTAATAAGCCCTTTTTACTACATTATTAAATCTCTGTAGGGCATTGGTAGGCCGTTAATGATGAAATACGATATGATAAATACTTGTTTAGCATTGCTATTACATAGTTACTTATTACATATTTTCGACTATATTGTGAACATGTATATAATAATAGATAACTAATAATATTAATCAAATCATGCAGACGCTTCGTGGTAATGGTAATAACATAAAAGTGTAATAGTAAAAATGAGACTGTTATTTCTCTTTAAATACACTGAATCTGCAGTACGTTAAACAAATAATTTTGTACGCACTTTAAGAGTCGTCATATTTTTCAATTTAATTATTATATTGTTCATTGATCAAATGAATTATCCTCATTAATAATATGAAATTTTACACTTGCAATGTTGTTTTTATTAATATGTATTTTTGCACTTTTAAATTCTTTTGAAATTTAAAATAATAGAAAAGAAAGAATTTTAATATAATTGTGATGTTTGCAAATAAATTATACATTATTATATTTTTAATGTACAAAGAGCTGTTTAAAAACGAATAAAAAAATATATTTCTAGAGTTAAAAAATTCTATAAATGCTTTTTATATTATTTTATAAATTATATTATATTATAATTTATATATTTATATAATAATTTATATATTTGTATAAAAATTTATATATTTGTATAAAAATTTATATATTTATATAATAATTCATATTACATTATAAATGCTTTTTATATTATCTTTATGTGTTTCGTATGTTTCATAAATTGGCTGAAATAAAAATTCTGAAAAATTCATAAAACAATGCTGAGAAATAAAAATTATTCAACAATAGGTAATAAAAATTATTACGTTAATTCTGTTTCTCATGCTGTTTTTAAGACATTTTAATGTTGCTATAAAGGTATGACGCATCACAGATAGTATTTTTTTTTTATTATCAAAGCTATGAGCATCTTTCATTTGAATTTAAAATTTATCAAAAATATACTTATTGTATTTTTTGCGCTCAAAATTAGAATTGAAGATATGGAAAGAGAATCTGTCATAATGGTGAAATTCTTATGCCGTCGTATTTCTAATATTAATAATATTAAGTGGACCTCGAATTTGTTTACTACGTTTTCTCATCGCCCAATCAAATTAAAATGAAGATATTAATGTCATATAAAAATATCATCTCAAGACTGACTGCTCCTGCTTTTTGAATGGAAAAATTTAATGTACAAAAGAATAGATATTTATTCTAATTATCAACATTATTTGAAAACATTAGCTACATATGTCCTCTGAATATCATAATGCCAAGCCGAAAAATTTAGATCCTTTGTCTATAACACTTGATTGACTCATTCAATGATTTACTCAGCAAAAGTATACTTTTCAATTATATCCACTCGTACATTTGGCAATCAGCAGCGGCAAGGGGATCATCAGTTGGACAACAAGAGCGCAACGCAAAAAATAAATAGTCTATTTAAATTCAAGTTGGAGCAAGCTGGTACTCGCAGAGGGCCTGCCGCGAAACTTCTGAATCCATTCGCATCATTGGCTGTGTTCCGCAGGTCAAATGACATTTGCGGGCATGTGGAGAAGAGAGACGCACGTGGGGGAAAGAATTTGTTTAGTAATCAGAAAAGTTCCGCCGTGCGTATAAATTGAAATGGCCGACGATCGAGATGAGCTTTATGTCGCCCTCGCGCTGTGATTTCGATGCCATTCGACAGAACAGAGTTGGTTCAATATTGCACCGCGGATGCTCTGCCCGCCGATAAAGTGAGATAAACTTCGTGGAGACTGCAACTTAAGCAGTTTCGGTATGAATGTCAAGCTGCTGGAGCCAGAGCGGACTTACACGCGGATGAGTGCGGAGCGACCGGGAACCTGCAGAGATTGACTGCGCCTGGAAGAGAGCGAGCAAATTGATTGGCGTTTATGTTTGTAATGCGCGCTCCACCAAGCCCAGGGGACTTTGTGTGCTACAAGCACCAGAGTGTAGTTAGAACGTTTGATGTATTTTTGATGTATTCCATAATTTTTGATGTATTCCATATTTGGTTGAACGTAGTTATGGATTATGTAGAAAAATTGATATTAATCGAAGTGTTTCATCGAATTAAGTTTAGCGTGTGATTTACCGGCCCTTCAAATTTAAACATAACAATTGCGATATTATTATTTGCAAGTTGTTCTAATATTGAACGTTGGTCTATATTTTTGGAAAAGTTGGTTTTATTAATTCACGTTAACCTTAGCAGTTTTTTTATTTTTGGTATTAGCGGAAAATATCTAAAATCGATGTGAAATAGTATGCGTCGTCAAAGGCAAATTGAAAGCGATAAGTCGAATGTTTTCATAAACATTTCAATCTATAACAGCTATCCCCTATTTATGCATATCCATTATGATAAATAAAATTGTTTCTCTAATTATCGTGTATAGATGCAGTGCATTGGTTTATTTATGTTTATTACGTTAATAGGCTATTGGGTGATAGCTTACAGCAGAAAGTGTAAATGTGACGATCGATCTTGTATAATTGACATCTAACCGTTTTATTCCAGTTATGAACTGTATTTGCAATGTACATTCTCAAGCAGCCCATTTTCGCTTGTAGATAAAAAGCGCCTGATTACATTGCTTATTATTATTATTATTATTATTATTTCTAAACATTACGAGGAGAATTTGAAAATTGTAGCGAGATAAGTTGATGCTTACATGTCGGAGATGATTTATAATTTTTGCTTACACTGATAAACACGCATTTGAATTACAAATTTGGCGATGCACGAAATTCATTTTTTATGAAAAACATAGATAAGTGTACGTTATGTCATTAGAGCAGCAGACACGCTCAGGGCAATAACAGTAAATAAACATGAGTAACAATAACAATGAGATTAAGCAGAATAATATAATGGTAGAGAACTGTCGAGAGAGCCTACCAGAACGAGCGAAAGCGAGAAAGCAAAGTTTACGTACCGCTGTTATGTAGAACTCGTCGAGCGGCTGCAGGAGGGTCAGAGGGGATGGGTAATCCTCGACAGCGACGCTGGATTTATTTTATGACGTACATCATGCGCGCAGTTTACAGTTAGAGAGAATGGGATCGACAACGAGGGGAGGAGAGAGTGGGCAAGAAGGAGCGAGGCCGGGCGATAGAGAGAGAGAGAGAGAGAGAGCGAGGGAAACGCGCCGGGGATACGTGAGCAACCGCGAAATCCATCCATCAATATGTTTAATCCGATTATCCTGTATCTTGCGTTCGTCATATCGATCTCCACCCCAACATTCTATTCTTTAGCTTCGCCCAAGTACAAGATACAAGAAGTGCGGAAGCCACGTGACATCAATCGTCGCGTCTCCTTTTGGCGCACTATACGTTCTCCGAGCCCCCGAATGAAGCTTGAGGAGTGTTTGTTTACGCGGAGCCCAGACACGGAGAAATGGGGTTTTTTTGCGCGACGGATATCGCGGAGATAAAAACGTACCTCGACGACTATTGCGTTTCACGTTGCGGCGCCTCGGTGAGCCCAAATTTTCCTAAGGAGGTATGATAATCCTTAGCTATCTCCAGCTTATTCTACACTCCCACTTTTACAATGCCTCTAGCAGGTGGAGTCCTTGGCTCCGGTAAATGTTTATCGATCGATAAGCGCATCCTTGCCCTTGTTACCGGGGTCATGGATGGGGCTACATCTTTCTGTCCCTAACTTAAAAGACTTAATTGCAAATTAGCCGAAAGAGTAAAAATTACAACGTTCTTGAATTTAGAATTAATCGATGTATCTCAGTTGACGTAATTATCGCTCCTGAAAATTAATGTAATCTAAATATACGTAGGCCATAAGTTGTCTAAAATGAGTATCGAGTCATTGGCCAATAATTTCATATAAAAGAATTACACACATGTATTTGAAAAACGCTCATAAATTACGAATGCACAATGAACGGAATAGCTGTATGAAAAAAAAAATCTTGGCCCTATATCATCAAATGCCTTTGCAATTGTTTTTCTTAAAATTGATTCCTTCGCTTGACATATATATATATATATATGTATATAGGGACATAGAATATAAGTAAGAAAATTGTTTGTAACTATATATGTTTTAAAATAACAGATAGCGTATTTGAGTAAACATAAGTAAAGTATAGGTAAAATATAAGAAATAGTGGGACTCTACAATGTATAAGTTGTTTCTTTTAAAGCTTTCGATGCATGAAAAATAAAGAGAATAAATCTCAAAAAATATGAATCTAAATTTATCATAACGCATACATCTTACTTGTCATATCAGATCCTTTTCTTCATCAAACATTTTTTTTTTTCGTTTGTATTTGTTAAGCTATAGGAAATTTGTATTGTCTTAAAGGTAGCATTTCGATACAAACTAGTAAAAAAAGAAGAAAAAATTGTTTTAAGATTTAATCTGTATGAATGACAGCTCAAGAAAAAAATCTATTATCTCTGTTTTCTAGAGTGATTTATTTGAATTTACATCTGATATTAAATTGCTAATTTTAAATTATAAAGAAATTGCTTACTTAGAATATTTCCAATTCTATTTGTAATGTATTTGTTATAGCAACTCACATTTCATGAATATAAATACTATTGATGTTACGTGTTAATAAAAATTGATTTCTCTCTCTCTCTCTCTCTATATATATATACATATATATATATATCTATCTCTTTCCCGCCCTCTGTATTCGAGTCTTTGACCGTATCAAACTATATAATGTTTATAAAATTTGGAATGTTGAGTGTATTTTTGAAAATGTTTATCGCTCTTACTAAAGCGAATGAAAAATGGCAATAAAAGCTTCAAAATAGCGTTAAACATATTGGATGATCTATAAGTATCAAAGAGAGAACAAGCGAAATATTTCTAATAAATTAGATTCTAATAAATTAATCTAGGCCTCGAAATTTCAATAGATAACCAACCCTTGAGTTTTCCACGATGAATTTCTTTAGCAAACTCGCTGGGAAGACTCAAGCTTTCCACTATCGAATAATCGTGTCCGCAACCTGCAGGAGGGCTGAAAAAAGCTTGCTATGAAAGCTTAAGCGACCTCATGGCATTAGAAATTTGGCATCGGTGAAAAAGGGAACACGATGAAAGGTGCTTCCCTTTCATTTCGCCCCTTCAACATTCACTCATCGATTGATAGACGACAATTTAGCATTGTGCATGCGTATAGGCGAATAAGTTAAGTGTGCGGACGCGCACGGAGATCGCGCATTAGACGCAGGAGATGCCGCGAGAGGCTGGTGGATAGGCAGTCGTGGCGGTGGCGGCGCCCAAGGTCTGTAGGGTAGGAGATAAACTCCAGGCAGTATTTTATTGGCTAGTTGACTTAGTCCGCTAAAAGTAATTTATGTTTTGAATATGCTAAAACTCCTCTCATAAATATGAAGTCGGCGTCGTGTCGTGCGGCGCTCCTACTACACCTCGCACGAGAGATAACGAATTTTATAAACGAGACTCGCAATTCAAGCGGATCGTTTTTTATACGTCCATTTCTACCTCGAACACCCAACATTTTCTAAAAATGTACGCGACCTTGTGGCGGCGCTCAGTTCTGCCGTCATTTTCACGCACCTACTACGTGGACTTTCTATTACCGAAGAATAGAACAAGAGCACGACAATTAAGAAGAAATCTGACAACCAATTGAATTCTATATGTTGTAGTTGAAGAAATTTACGCTTCGTTCCCTATTGAATCTACAATCACGTACGTCGAGTACAAACACAATAATGAGCTTCGTTAAAAGTTGAATTAATAAGTATGTTGCATTATTAAATCGTATATATTAAAATTGAGTATAACGTGTCGCAAGGTGAATAAGGAATTTTCAAACTACAATGAATGCTCTTGCTTAAATTTACAATTTTTACAAATATGACGATGCTGTAACGCACCCACAAGTTAAAATGTATTTCATTCATATAATCAGGACCGCGAACTGAAATTTGTCAGAAATCAGTCTACAAATCACATATCATGAAATAAATTTATACAGAGTTATGTATTCTTGACGTCGAACATCAAATTAATTTCAACAAATTGGATAGTAAATATTACGTTAAAGTAACTAGTCAAGTGAAAAATGCAAATGCTATACAAAGATGAGCATCTTATCTTAAATTAACAAGCATCACATTTGGGATTCGTGTTATGATCAACTATTGCAATTCAAATATACGACAGATATGTAGAAAAAATATCTTTAAATATAAGCTAAACTTTTAAACGTCATTTTAAAATAATGTTTTAATAAAGAAATCTAAACTATCTTTGGTTTAAATGGTTGCTCATTTATATGCACAAAAATTGTTATTCGATTATTATTTATTAAAGCTTATTTATACTATTTTTAATTAATTTTTCAATGTCTGCTAATAACATTCGCTTACTTGTAACTTAATTATTATAGAATACAACTTGTATCTCGTAAAAAGAAACCTGCTACTAATTAATGAGTTGCGTAATTAATAAATTAATATAATAAATAAAAGTGCTGATATTATATTATAATTCAAGTACATTAGATATTTTAAATATTATATATATATATATATATATATATATTCCATTTATTAAGCCCATAAATTTTTAGTTATAAGTTGTAGTTGTTCTGTAATCAACTATAATATAAATATATATGAATATAAAAACTACAGCAAATATTTATGAAATAGGTTTTTATGAATATTTTCATTAAATTCTACATTCAAAATATTTTATGTATTATCGTTTTTACAATAAAAATATCACGATTATTTGACATTCCAAATACAGTTTACTAAAGCCTTTTCAGTTTTAGAAGAATATTCTTTCATATCAGAACAATTTTAGTATGATTTATATACTTAGTAGAATATTATGCAGTCTATTCCTAATAAATTTCATCGATGGAAAATTGAATGCTTTAGGAAGAAAAAAATATTTGATTTTCCCTTACGTGGGATGATAATTATAAGAAAACTTATTTTTCATGAGCCCGCATAAATATTCTATTATTAAATATTCTAAATATTTTATAAATCTCAACTAAAGTATATACATTTATAGAAAATAGAATACATTAAATGTATTTTGTGAGTTCTATACTTTCAAATAAGTTATATGTTTGTTTCATGTAAGCAAAGCTGAAACGAGAGATAATTAAACTTATCATACAGTTCATTTAATTGAGTATTAAAATTTGTATGTACTTACGTAAGTTCACGAATAAATATAAACATATCAAATATACATTATTTAGGAAGATTGTGAAATTATTTATTTTCGAAGTAGATAAAATGGCCAATAATAAAATATTAAAAGATTATTTTTATTAATTTCACTTACCGCTATAAATACAATACTATATTAAAATAAAAATTATTGTTAAAAATTATAAAATATAATGTACAAAATTGAAGAAAAATTTATTTTCTAGAACTTCAATTACAAGATATATTTAAGATCACGAAGAGAATTTGTTATATTAAATGATTAATTATTAAACACTGAATTTAAAGACAAAACGATTAAATAACAAAATAAATAAATTTTTGTCTTTATTGGCTTTTTTAATACTATCTTTCAGCTTAAATAAAAAACGAAATAAAATTATAAATCTATTTGAAATGTATTAGATCTTCTAAAATTCGCTTCTAAAATTACTCTTCTAACATTTGCTCGTAAAAAATATCTCGTACGATATATTGGTTTTTTTTACATAAACAGTATAATTACCGGTAATAATAATCAATAATAAGAACTCGTTAAATATCGAATAATTTGCGTAAATCTAAATACATACATATTTGATGTTTGAATTTGAATGAATTGAAGGAGTTATACGAGTTTTCGATAAATTGAAATTTCCATGTTCATGTAAAATATAGTCGGTTGAGTTAGAAAATATAAAGTATCTGATTATTATTAAATAGAAAATTCTCTGTTTCTTAACTCTATAAGAATTACAAGAACAAAATTGATATAAATACCTGGCAAAATAGAAGTTTGTCAACATTTTATTAAGTGTCCCAAGCATATTCAATAAAATAGAAATAAAATCAATAGGAAAAAACAATAATAAGTCGCGAAAACAATAATAAAGAGAGAGGTAGGGAACAAGACAGATTGGGTTATAGCGATGCAGAGGGGGGGGGGGGAGAGCGAACGCCTAAGCGTGATAGAAAGGGAAAGAATGAATGAGAGAGTAAGAGCACAATGAAAAGAGAAATACTGAGAAAGTTTTTTAACTCCTTGCGGAATTTATTTGTGTGTTATACTACGAAATCCCTCTAGTGCATAGAACGGTAGGCGCTATTTATAAATGCTGTCTAACTCTTTTTTACGCCTTGTTATATTAGCGAATGAATATTAAAGTTCTCATCTTTATATACAGCTGTTATTATAATTTATTTTTATTATTAAAGAATTACCTATGCTAATTTAATAATTAATCTTCTTAAATATAAAAATTTGTAATACGTAACAATTATTATTGATTTACTGCAAAGTTAATTTTAAATTACAAAGTTAATAATATATATATATATATATATATATATATACTTTGTTCCTTTAATTTTTTAATTAAGCTTTTATTAGTAAATTCAATACAAAATAATCTCATGGAAAGATAATCAAGTTTCTCATAAATTTCTGTAAATTTCGGTAATCAAAATTTAACTGTCAATCAATCAATCAAAATGAAAATTTCATTCTATGAAAACATCAAACTGGTAATCAAAAACTGTGTATCTACGTAAAAGAATGTAGTATAAACAAAAACTTTTTAAATAAGCATTGTAACTAACTATTGAAATATTTCTCAATGATTATCATTTAAGGACTGGTTTTTAACATAAGTAATCTGTTTACATTATTAAATATTAAATTTATATTAAATAATCTAATTATATTAAATATTATTTAATATAATTAGTAAATATCTTATTAAATAATGTGTTATTATACTTCTTGTATTTGTTTTTTTATGCATCAGTATATGATAAAATATAAAGAAATTACGATTTTAAATAATTAATAAGAATAAAATTTATAATTACACAATGTAGTGCTTTTAAAAATCAAATTATTTACTGAAATATCTAACTTTTTAAAATAAATTATTTCATTTTAATAAAAATTATTTCATATTATTATTGCTTCAAATAATTTTTAAGCATTTTTCACTAAAAATTGTAAATGTAAATAAATTGATTGAATTGAACATGTAAAATGAAAGTAGAATATGCATAAAAAGTGCTTATGATTAAATATTGAAGGTTAATATATCATGCGTACAATTCATTGATATTGAATTCTATACACAAATGAATTAAAATGCAGTTTAGTATATGAGCATAGAGCTCGTTTTGATTTGCCACGTCTATATATTGCTTTTTAGTGTTAAATCATAAAAATGTGATACATTAGGAATACTAAAATATGTGCATTTAATTTATTTCCACAATTCAAACGATCTTATAAAATCAGTTTCAGCGGTGAACCTTTTATGAACAATTTGAAGAATTTATTTGGTAATTTTAGTACTTCGAAAGCAAATATAGGTTTTCAAGTTTTCTACTTAATGAATACTGAATGAATGAAAAATTATCTTAAATTTATAAATACAATTCTAATATTCTTCATTATGGGTATTTATTATTTTATCTATGACTACTGATTATACAGTTAAAAAGAAATAGATAAGTAATAACGCATTATAATTCGATATAAAAAGTTTTCGAACTAAACTCAACACAGTATTTTATTCAATGTATTAGAAGCTAATTTATTTCTATTTGTAAGCAATAATATAAAAAACATAAATTGTTATTGTTTCATATTTCAGTTACACATTTCAACAAGTAGATAATAGATTTCATTAATACACAAATTCATTGACAAGAAATTTATTTTACACTTATGTATATTTTCTAATTTGGTACTGTTAATCATAGTGCAATTTTTTCTCTCTTGTTTTCACGATATTATTTTATTTACTAATATAGTTAAATAATTATCATGACTAATAAATTACGTAAATTATATAAACTGTACATAATAGGAATATCAATAAATTATATTAACGTTAAAAACTCTTCTATTCTTAAAATTTATATAACATATACCTATAAGTATATATATATATATATATATATATATTTCCATGTACGAATGGACGTATTTATATATTTTTATTTACGTCTATAGATTTTTCTAAATATGTTTTAAGTGTTTACCAACTTCACAAATAATATGAAAATATTGCCAGCATACATGTGAATAAAAAAATGAAGAATTTTTTCTCCATTTTTTCCCCACAGTTATGAAAAAGAGTGAACCCAATTTAATCAGTTGTCTTTCGTAGCTTTGGCAATTATTTTTCCGAGTTTTCTTAAAACTCAGTAGATCTATAGACTGGGGACGTAGATGCGTATTTAAAAAACTACTAAATTATTAAGTATTTAAGTACACACACACACACAACATGCATACACATCCGCAAAAACGCGCGCGGTAAAATATATTTGCGGAAAAATCCGATACTGAATGTAGAATACTGAATGTTTTTTTTTTATGAAACCTAGCTTATCTGCTATTTATAATAATAATTGAACTATGAAAGAAAACGCATATCATTTAATAATTTATAATTTATAATATAATTTGAAAAAAAAACTTATTAATTTAATAATATTGCATAGCAATATTATAAGCTTTTATTGTAATTATAAATATACATAGAATAAATAATTATCTAATTACAATATTACTATACTGAAATATTATATTTTTTTAGAAAACTATAATTTATTTGAAATTTTATATTTACCATTAAAATTCTTTATAAATTACATAAAAATAATGTTTTCATGATAAATTCGTCCATTCAAATCATAATAAATAATTCACGATATTTTTGTTTCCGTATATTCTTGGTAGCTGAAAAAATTAATTATCGCAAGTCTCAATTCAAATCTTCCCTCCAACTAATATTTTCCATCTTTTTTTCATGATTTTTCCAACTTTCTCTTGATCTGACAATGTTCCATATCTTGCACATTAGTCCGCTCCTCTCTTATATTAGAGAGGGCGAAAGCACTTCTAGCTTCGCCAATTTCTCTTTTCTAGAGACAAATGAGACGCTTTATCACTTTGACCCTTCAATCCACCAGTAGGCACCGCAGAGCGACTACCTTATCCTTTTCCATCCTTTATTATCGCTTTGCCATCTCTCGCCGTAATGATACATCGGCACTCGCGCTATTGTCCCTCGGCAATCCTCTAAGATAATGTGTTACATCTCTTCTATGACGAATTACAATTAATGTTATTTCCTCTTTGTCAATGAATTTTTCTTGTTCATTAAGATTTATAAAACATTGACAAAACTCATTTTATTACTATTATTATTAGTAAAGTGCTATTATCGTTGTAACTAATGATTGTAATTTTATCTCTAAAAATATCAATAATTTACAAATTGTTGTACCTTGTAGAATTATTATTATTAGTCATGTCAAAATAATATTAATTAAAAAATCGAAAATATTATATTAATAAATAAAAGATGGTTAAAAAAAATTAACAACACATCGAAAAAAAACAATAACAATAATAACTAAATTAAGAAAATTATATAATAATATTACATTTGAAAAACAATCATGTTTTTAAAAATCATTTGAGGCGCATTATGACTTATAGATTATTTAAATATATATTACGAATTGATATTAATAATTAGAGATTAAAATATTCAAGGATTTCAGGTCTCGTGACTGTTCAAGCACACTGTGCCTTGAAAACTTCTTCCATTACAAATTTTCAAGGTTCACTCTGTCGCAAATATTCTCAAGCTTAATCCAGATGGTTAACACATTATTTTGGTCAAAATCGTAAATCTCTCCGGACTCGCAAGAACTTGAACTATTGCCAAGTTTACAGTCAATGCGTACATTATGACTCTTCAATTTATTCCTCCCTCTCACTTTCTGACTCACCCTTTTGCTCTCCTTCACTTACATTCTCTCCCTCTCTCTCTCTCTCTCTCTCTCTCTCTCTCCCTCTGTCAACTTCTATATCTTCAATATATATCTCTCGACTTCTTTTTATTTTAAATTTGTATCATTTTTTATGTTTTAATAATAATTTTAATAAAGGAATGAATGCTTTTTGTAAGATTAATTGTTATATCGTTTAATTTTTTTTAACCTTATTAAACTGCTATAAATAAAAACATTTATGAAATTAAAATAAATATTATTGATGCATACGCTTGTTAGAAATATGTATTAATAATTAATTTATTTCATAATTTTGTCATGAATAATATTAAAATGATTATAAATTGTACCTTATGATAGATATTACTGGATGGAGAATAGATTTTTCTAAATGTTTATCTAAATTTAAAAATCTAAATATAAACAAAATAATGTTTATCAATATACATTTACAAAATAAATAAGGTTAAAAAAAAATAAATATAACAGTATTGAACACAAGTATAATATCGTACTTTTTCTATTTTACAATACAATCCGATGTTAAGATTTGAACATTGATTTTTATTAAATCAATTAACGTTTTGTAAATATAAAATTAAGAGTGGAAAGTATAAGTAGACTGTACACGCATATATATATATATATATATATATATATATATATATATATATATATATTATTTTATTTTATTCTATTTAATAAATTGAATTTTTTATTATTATTCATTTTATTATTGTTATCAATATTTATGATTGAATTTAATAAGTGTAAACGTATGTATAAAATACATAGAGAATGAAAAATATAACATTATAACAACATTTTAAGAACAATATAACACCATAGTTAATAAAATCACCTAATAAATGTGGCTATAAGATTAATTATAAGATAAAATTAATCATTTATTTAATAATATATTTAACATGTTAGAATTTATTTCATGAAAATGAGAAAAAAAATGAGATTCGATTCAAAATGTAAATTAAATTAAAATAGTTTTAAAAGATAAATACTAAATTTTTATTATCAAAAGATACAGTGTAACGGAAAATTGAACACGTGGAAATTAAAATTCTGAATATTTAAAGATGTGATCGTAAAAATTCAGAATAGACAGTGTATCTTTTTGGATCTTCGAGACCATCAGCACTTTAAATTTAAAATTTTTGAAATATGAGGTTAAATTCGTATTCAGGGATCGCAAAAGTCTTTGATGGTTATATATCCGAATATTAGATTCTATGAAAATTGCTCTATCTGGAAAAGGTAGACGGTACATTAGAATGAAAAAAGCTTTAGATATGTTAATACTTCTCATAATAATTAGAAAATTATGAAATTCAATTTCAATTATGAAAACAAATGTAATGAACAAATTTATTCTAGTTTAAAAATAATTGTAATTTTTCTAAAATATACATGTATATTTGTCTTTATATTAAAATTTGATCTCACCCGAGCTTATAATTCTGTTTCATATACTCCAGATTAGTTCGAATAATTCAAGAAAAAATCAAAAGCATCTATTATCTTAAAGATTTCATGAAGCACTTATTGCTTATACAAATGAAATTAAACATTGAAATACTGTTGGATTAGTTTCATAAATCAAGTTAAACCAGTTTTTCACATAAACTCTTAATTAAGATAATCAATTAAAGATAAGTAAAAAAGTATAAAGAAAAATATAAAATGGCAATAAAATATAGTATAAACAATAGTCTGAAGTAGCAATAAATTTCAATAAAGCAATAAAATAAGCAATAAAATAAATTTCAATGTTTATTTGCACAGTTTAGGTTTTGAAATGCTTTGTTAAAAGGATCGAAAAAATTCCGCATGATCTATCAACTTAATTAAATGTATTCACATTGTCCGATGTATATTCCTAAAATATGGAATATGATAACGAATTCCTATCTTATCTCTTGTATTTTATCCAATTTTTCCTTTTTCGCGTGGAAGAAAATTCATGCTGTTTGAGCACGTCAATTATTACATCCTGAATAGTTAAAATAGTTCTTTCCACAAATACTAGAATTTAAAATCAATGACCACCAATTATTACGGACATTAGAGACATTTCATTTAATAGAACTACAGTGGTTTTCAATTTAAATACTCAAGCTTTTATTTTTAATATTATAATTTATAAATGGATGGAGACTCACTGGATGCAAGATAACACAGCTGCTTTATACTAAAATCAATGAAACTCGATGAGGTAGGAAATATTATGAAATTGCCATTCCAAAGAAGTTTCGGTAAGTAAGAAAAATGTCACTCGTCCATGATTTATTTAACCTTTCGATTTACATTTATTTCTGCCTTTGCATTCACTATTATTCTCTATCTTATTCTCCTAGGGCTCATTCTTCACGTCATCCTTCGTTTCGTCTCCATCCTCCTGATAAAGGATTTTAAATGGCGGCGGCTCTGGGAAGGGCTCATAATTCCGTGGCATCTTTAGCTCAAGTTCTAAAATGTTTTGCATTTCCTCGACGTTAAAAACATGACGAGTGGCGTGCAGCAAGAGTACCTCCTGTTCCGGGCGTTTAGCTGGCGGCACTTTGTTTGGAATCACGTTCACCTTGGCAGACGCCGTGGCTTCTTCTGGAAAATTAAAGCGCATGAGCGTGTTTGCGGAAGTGCGTGGACGTCAGCTTGTTTCTTTTTATTCTGATACGAGGTTCGGCTCGCCGCATATAATTACTCTCCGTCCGTTCGCTTGCGTCGGCCAACTTGTAAACTTCTAATAAACGCCCCTTGCATATTTTCGCCTAGAATATAAATTAGAGTCCACAAAAAGTGATTGATATTTACTTATCAAACCTCGCCGAAGGTTATATTTGCAGATAAAAGGATGGTGCTAGGTTTCGAAAAATTTCTGCGTTCATTTAATACCCGAGTAATTAGGGAACAAGGGATTAGCGTTTACTGTGTCCTAATTCATTTTTAATGCCAAGTCACATTCTCAATAAAAGTGAGTTTCTAAATTAATTTGTAGAATGGACAATTTCAATTTAGAAGAAACTATTTCACTCTCTTCTTCGTTTTATGATAATGAGCAATTTCAAAAAATAAACTGTGAACTATTGGGATCAAAAAATTGAACATTAAACTGAAGTTTAAACTCCATAGTAGCTAAAAATAATAAATACACGTGAAGCGCAACAATTTTAGGACAATTATTTTTATATCATAGTCACTCATTTCTTTACGTTAACTTTGCTAATGTTTGTTTTCATTTACATTAAAATTGTATCATAATATCGACATTATAATGATCTTCTGGAATAATCAATAAACGCAAATCAAATCTAATTCCTCTACTTCTATTCTATTACTATGTATTGAATTAACTCCATTATTTTCATTATCAACTTAATTATTTTCCTTATAATTAGATATTGCTAATAATAATAATAATAAATTAATAATTTTATATTAAAGTTGAAAAAGGTGCAATGCGCGAAGCAATTTTTACATTTATATTCATTTTATAATTTAAATATTATAAACATGTTGATTATATGTATTATAGATTTTCATTAATAGCAGTAACATGAGAAATGAAAATACTGTCACTTTCTATTTAACAAATAACTTCTATTTAACAAAAAACATAATGTTTGGTGATTGCGTGTATGCAGAGATGCGCGTGTGTTTAACAAATGTTTACGTTTGTGTGATACTCATGCATATGCGAAAGTGTATGCATCTTTATCTGTTCATAAAAAAGTAGATGTATATTTATTACTATTACGCGCGCACACCCAGACAAACACACACACACACACACACACACACACACACACACACAAGTTGCAAGAACATTATATTTACGAAGAATTATAAATCTATATTTTACATAATGAGTAACTTTTAATGAATAATTTATAGCATTCTAAAATTGTTTTCAATTTTTAAAAATAATATCAATTTATCAATAATCAAAAACGAATTGATAAAATTGACTGTTCATTTTATAGTCCTCACATCGCAAAATTCTTATACCTTTATCATTGGTGTCGTCATGCCTTTTTAATCGACCAACTTTTTTCATAACCTTAATCGACAGATTAGTTGAACCTATTTGATGGTTGACCTCGTCGTAAGGTGGCCGAGACTCAGCACGTGGACAACCAGATTTTTCATTATGTTGGCTGGCCATCTTGACTGGTTCTCACAACCCTTTTAAAAAATAATTCCCCAAAAATAGTCGTATTGTTTCAAATCATATTTTCTAGAATTTATTTGACCTTAATTTCATTTTATTTTCAATATTCAAAATGCTAGAAAGACTAATATTAAGTAAATACAATCAATTTAAGGGTTAGAATTTAAATTAATTTTGATTGATTATTTGATAATCGAACGAAGTTTGATGTATGTATTACTAGCATGACTTTTGTTTTATTTGAAGTTGGTCATTATTTGGATTGTACTCTTTGCATTTATACATACATATATACATGGATTGGAGTTTATTAAATTCGTAGTTTATAAATTTCAAAATTTTAAATTCTAAAATACTCTTGATTTAAAATACACAAAATGAAGTAAAAATAAACAAAATAAAACTAGTCGTATTGTTCGAGCTTAAATTAAAATGAGAATAAAGTTAAAATTGTAAAATAAAAATAAAAAAATAAAATAAAAACAAATATTGTAAAAAAAATATGAAAGTTTCGGGAGAAAATGTAATTTGCGTTTATATCTAATTACTCAAAGTACATTAAAGGCATGTTTACTATTTATTTCTTTACTATACTTACTTCTTTATTAACTATACTATACTTACTATATTTACTTACTATACTTACTCAAAATATATTTCACAATTCTATAGATAAAAGTTAAAGACTTAAAGTACTACTGTATTTCATTTTTCGTGAAACGTTCCTTTTTTACAATTTATTATTTAGGTGAATTGTTGAAGTATTACAATCATAAAGGAGCATCAATAGATAAATTGACACTTTGTGTTTAGCTAAAAATTCGCATTTATTTGAAATTAGATCGAAAGAGAACTGAGTAAGTAAATAGCGGCAGGCATAAACTACGAGATTGGGGGAAGAAACTAATGGCTTCAGGTTACATTTTCTCACTTTTGACTTGTCTGCTCCATATCAAGTCTTCTTCGCGGTCTTAAATCGAGTGCTTGTCGATGACAGTCTTTTCATCCACCGAAAGTCAGTGTCATTTCTCACTGATTGCACTCTTTTCTCAATTTCCTTTCTATTCCGCGGTTATAACAAATGGCAACTCACTTTCATCAACTATATACCCTTTCCATATAGTGGGCGATTATTTTAGCGAAGAACAGAGGCGATTACTTTCTCCAACTTTTCTTGTTACACGTGAGATATGTGCACGACGATTTCCACCGAATCAAGTATTCGCAAAACAATCGCGCTTCAACGGCACATGTAACAAGATGCATACATTTTATAATTCAATCGCTTTCCTGTATGCTAAGACTCAAGTACTTAAAAAAAGTAATCAATTAAAACTTCATGTAATTTTAAATGTTTTTAGGTAAGTAAACTATCCTATCAAATATTTTTCAACAAATATTTATAAATAATATTTATAAATTGTTTTTCTGTTTCATATTTTAAATTGCTGAACAAATTGTAAAATAAACAATTAATATATTGCTGAATGCGCCAACAATTTGAATTTCATAATATAACAAATAATATGTTTAAAATTAATAATCCCTTATCGTTGTTCTTTAAGAACCACAACTATTTTTATCTTTTATCCAAAAATTAATTTCACCAGCCATTAATTAATGAACTCCTAAGGGATCACTTCGTATATAAATTATGTATCTTAATTAGTACTGTAAGATACCATCTATTTTATAATCTCTGCTTAACATTTTGATTAATGGTTTATCAATGTATTTCTTAATGTGATCTTTAATTTTATCTCTATTTAATTTATGATACTGGTACTGATTTAAAATTTTATGGATTTTGCATCATATTTTAAGCACGTTCTCATCTAATCCTCTATTGTTATGAGAAATGCTATAAGATTTTCTACCAATTAAAATTTATTTATATCTAGAAAAGAAAGATAAAATAAATACAAACAAAACTTCTATTATTCGACGACAAATCTTGTCCAAAAATGGAAGATAAACATATAAAATAAATATTTCATACATATCAGAACACCACTAATATTTTGTTATTCCCGATATGCAATATTGAGGGCGAAACAAAAAAACGGACAATACAGAAACCAAGAAAGATAAAAATGCTATCGATCTTGACCAGTTGGATAATCGCAAGAAACACAAACAGCAATACTCCTCCCTCACCTCCTTCCACCACGTAGTTTAACGACCCTAGCATTGAAGGATAATGCATCGTCCGACTCACGAATGTAACTGACGTGAATTCTTTACCTTTCCCTCCTCGCCCTTCTTACACTTTCAAGGAGGCAGATGATATTTCTACGAGATAGATGAGCTAATCCGGAAGGACAATGCTCTAATGTCGAAAGAAAAGAGTGACGAGCCCTGACGGATGGACGATATGAGAATTGGCTGTCCCCGTGGAAATATATATTTTTCTGGAGAATAGTTCTGGAGAGTAATAGTTTTTTTTCTTTAAACTTTCTTCTTCGCTCTTTAGCTGAATCTCAATTTATTACTAAAGTTTTGATGCATCTCTTGATACACGACCAAGACAGCTATATTATTATTATTATGTGATTATATATATATACATATATATATATATATTGTGTGTGAAATAGCAACATTTTGAAAGGAACACATTCTACAATGTCGATAATGAAACTAATTAAATCATTTTGACGAGTATATTATACGGGTATAAATTTTCCATTATCTTCCGAAGAAGTTTTTAATTAATAAAGAATCAATTATATTGTAAGTATTCATCAAACTAGAAAGTTTGACCATTAAAAATTATTAAAAGTAATAATACGGGAATTCATTTTGATAAGAGCTGAATTTTAATCAACTTCCTTATTATCATTCAATAATAGATGATAATGTATGTGAAAAATTTTAAATGTAACGAAAAATACCTTATATCATATAGTTTTGAACGATTTATTTATTCTGTCAAAATCAATATAATTTCTTACGTGAACATTTTAATTTAAATGTAATTAGTGGATAAATATACTTTTTTCTTTTCACAGCTAAGGAATAAATTGTCATTTTTTTAAATAGTATTTACAGTAATAAAAATTAATATGTAAAATTAATACTATTTATGTGGAAAACTAATGTAAATTTTCTAATAAAGATTAAAAATCGTCATTCTATTAAATATGCATACATAAGATTAGTGAAAATTATGTAAATGACCGTTAAAAATAAGATATATTCTGAAAGTATCTAATAATACAAAATATTGGGTATAAAAAATATTTGATAACTTAATTTTACTTCAATTTCTTGCAATTTAGGTACAATTATCGAAGTAGAATAGAAATATAAGTTTTGAACATATATTGTAAAATAAATGTACATGTAAAATGAATGATTAAATATCTTTATTGTATTATTTTTCAATAATTTATTTTTATATACTTTTGTGCTTTACTTTTAATGTACTAATTATTATTTAATTTAAACTTGTAATTATATAATTTTCTCCATATAAAATATCAATAAAATATCAATTATAACGAAAGTATTATATATATATATACATATATATATACAAAGAAATTTAATTTATAAGCAAAAATTTCTTTATTATGTTTATTAGTGCTTCTGATGGTGCTGCTGTTGCTGTTGTTGTTGTGAAACTTATAACAAAATCATTACAAATTAAATTAATTTATTGACAATGTAAATGAATGGCTGCCAAACAGATATCTATTATTAATTATAACAGTTCATTTTATTATTTTGTGTTCAACCGATTAAATGAACAAATATCTATTTCGAAAAAATGTATTTCCGATTCGTCTTTCCAGGAAAAGAGCCAAACGAATGAAATAAATGAAAGGTATATTAGAATTAAGTATATAAATTTGTATGTAAGATATAGGGAAGGGAAAATGGAAGGATAATGTTAGAGACGGACAGTATCGCAAAATAGTTGTAAGCAGATATCTTATAAGGATAAGATCTTCGCTTGTGTTCGTCAACTAATTATTAACTAAGTACTTAATTTCTTGTAATTCTAGGTTAGTGAAGGACAAGAGAATAAAATTACCCGTCACTATAGTTATACAATGAGAATTCTCGGCAATTCATCGACCAGCAGCATTAGATTGTAGGATAGTAAAAGTTAGACAAATTACGCTCAACATTATTATCAAAATGATGCCTCGAAAGGAGGGTCCATGGAGCACGGCGGTAAGTTTCGCCGAAAGAGCCTACGCCAGGAGAATAACAGAGAATAGTTCGCCAACAGAAGGGTTGTCGGCAAATAATTGATAAGTTCACGCTCGATGTGTTTCGCAGCTCCTCGAAACATGGCTAGGGTGCAACATCTGCAGATATAAAGGCGAGGGATGTCGTGCTCGTGCATATGAATGAAATGAGATTTTCCGTACGAAGGTGTCGAATACAAATAATAGAAGCAAAGTCAATTCCCGTGAGAGTCGAGAAAATTGCATCGCCCAACGGTAATGCGCAATAGGAATCTTAGAAATATTTTCACCAAGTAGAGCAGGTATAACATTGTAAAGAGTAACAATCTTACATACTGTGTAATAAGCGACATACTCTTTATATGAGTTAACTTACGAAAGGGAACAATATCAGGTCAGTTAGAAAATGTCATACATATTTTGTTTCATATAGAAATAAATTCTATATTAAACAATAAAATTAATTATTTTAATATTATTTTTATAAAAATTCTTATTACATAAAGCATTAATTTTCTCTAATAATTATGGCTACTTATTACAATAGTTATAACTAATTTTAACGCATTTTTATATAGGTTTATTACCTACATTAAAATTATATCTTATATAATTTTATTAGCCAATTATTGGCAATCCATTATTTAAATAATATTTTCAATATCAAGAATTGAATTTATTATTATTAGTGTATTGTCATGCATTATAATATAGTTAAGAATTAAAAGAATATGCTATATTTTATACAATTTAAATCTAGTAGACAAATTTTCACAACAAATTTTCACTTACAATTATGGTATTAGAATATTAATTTTCCTTAGAAATTTAATTACTTATAAAATTTTTATAATTAATTCCTACCACACGAATTTTATATATTTTCATAGTGTTATGTCTTTTATAACGTTTTACGATCGAATTTCCAACCGATTAAGTTAATCTATCCAACTTTTATTCAATAATACTGTCTAACTTTTCAATTTACTTTTTAAGCTTGAAAATTTAAAGAAATTTCATATTACAGCTTTAATTTGACAAATTATGTAAAGTAGATAAAAAATTGTAAATAAATTAATTAAGCAATGTATTGCACTATTATAACAAGTTTTTATCCCAAGTCTTAAAAATAGTTTAACATTTTTAAAATGCTAAACTAATATTTTTTACCGTCAATTTTACTTAAATATTACGAAATTATATTTATTACAAATAATATGCACGTGACCGAATCCAATAAATAACTTTGTAAAATGTATAAAATGTCATGGATATTAGGATTTCAGTTTTTTTTTAAGTGAATTTTTCAACACAGTAAGTCTAACTCTTTAATTGGATAACAGATTAAAAGTTTAAAGTTATATTCTATCATTCAAAAAATACATAAAACAAATCTGCCTAAGACAAAAAAAAACGAATATAAATTTTTAATTCTTTTTAAAAAAATAATGAAAATAAATTTTCAATTCTAAACTAAAGCATGTATTTAATTAGTAATTAAATATCAATATCTAAATATCAATATAAATATCTAATTTAACCATATATTTGTTATTAAAATTTCCAAGAGTTGTACTATTTAACATCATATCATTATTGACCTACTTATGCTTAAACACGCGTGAGAAAATCTGACCAATGTAATATCTGAGTAATGTAATAATAATGTGAAAGTTATCAAGAATTTAGTATGTGCTTTAAAAAATGTAAATAAAGTTAATAAATTTTTATTAAACATGCTGCTACGAGCAGGATTTACCGCACCAAAATTATTTCTGTATGTATTTCAACGCTTCCTTGTAAGGTGGGCATCATATTGTATTTTCTTAGATAAAAAATGAAATGAAGAAGGTAATAAATAAATTAAATATAGAGGCTTTCATTTGAACGAATTTTCATGATATCTCTATAGCTCTCCAACAAAAATATTTTTATCAAAGATTTCCACAAAATCAGACACAGCATGGAGTATAACACAGCGAAAGCACAGCGATTAAGATGTAAGATGCAATTAGTGAAAATATGCTCAGCAGGATATAAATGACAGTCCAAGAAAAAAATAGATGTAGAAGAGAGAATGTAGAGGAGGGTAAGGAAAGAAATTAAAATAGGGTGAGTAGTGGAATGAGCTGTGATCAAAGAAAAAGATAGGGGCAGCATTCGTGTTTTACTTTGTTTAATATAGAGAATATACGATACGAAGATTGTATGCGTACCAGCTCCTTGTCGCATTGCAATTTCTTCTAGTTGAAGTGAGAACAAGGACACCGACAGTCGCTCGCAAGCCGAAACTATGTTTGGAATGTTCTTCGCGACCAAAGCCTCGATATGCGACTCCCTATTGTTCTCGACTTTTAGTTCATTTCCCGAATGGCCCGATAAAATATAAGAGTTCTGAATATAGACTGACCCACCTGTAAGTGTGTAAGTGTATTGAAGCTCAAGTGATTGTATAGTATCGTACGTGTGGGCCTCCACGTATCTAGGCAGCTTTAGGTAAATAGAAGTCATACAGTCTATGCAGCCGTATATTTTTTATTTTTTGTTGCTTAGTTCTTCCCTTCCTGTATTATGTGCGCATTTACGTATACACACAGACTTAGTAGTTTTAGAAAGGAAGGTCTTAATCCCACTAGAAAGTGCGAATTTTGTTCCCAACTAAAGACCTTTGTTTCTTTTAAAGTGGAAAAAATATGAGTTTTCAAAATCTTTTGTAACTAATTATTGTCATTTGAACAGATATATTTTTCTTGCATTATTGAATACAAATTTGGAAATACTCATAATTAATTCGTGTATATTTATTTGCAGTGCTGCTCTTATAATTAATATATATGTTATTCTGATGTATCTAAGAATCATTTTAAATTTTGTAATATCTTACCATATTTTATAAACGGATATCTTCATATTTCACTTTTAGACAGAAGTTTAACATCTAATTATTACATACATTTTGTACATATATAATTATCGATACTAAGTAACTCATAGCTCTGAATAAATTTAAATACAATTCTGTTCACTGTGTTGAACGTGTTTAATTGTTTCATCTGCATGGTATTTTATTTTTAAATAATATGTAATTCACATCTTCACAAAGGCTAACATGCTGCTTTATAAAAGTAAATGTAGCATTCCTCTACTAACGAGACTACACATAAATGTTCAATGCATAATAATAAGTAGATATCATTTTTTATATATACGTGCGTATATATTGAACAACACTTTGAAAATTATCAAATATTTTATGCGAACTCTAACTTAATAATACCCATTTTAGACTAGTTCTATCTATTTTAGTAAAATACGACATTTAATAATATAAGACAATATAATTTTTACTATAATATACTGATATTATAGTGCACTTTAAACGCAAAAAGAATATATGTACTTGTTATTTATAGTACTAATTCTGTGTTCATTTATTTCGAAAAGTTAAAATAAATATTTATTACAATCTTTGCATTTTTTTGCATTTAGCAAATACATTTAACCACTGATTAATAAAATGAAAAACGAATCTACAAATTTTCTTAAAACGTAAATATGCGTATTTAATTTATTTATTCGTAATATAATTTATTCTTATTATTATTGACTTATTATAATTCACTATATATTAAAATCCAATAAAGATTATTATTGCATATTCACGTGGATTATATGCGCTAAATTGCGTATTAAAATTACATTTTTCTTTTAAATTATATTGATATAAGTATTGGCTCTTTAAATTGCTAATATATATTTACACACCTCCACACTCATTATTAACACTTCAAATATTAATTACGTCGAGCAAAAAATTATTATGTCACACGTTGCTCAAATAGCATCTAAGGTTTATTACTCAATCAGTTGTGCAAATCATACAACCTTTAAAAAAGAGATTAAGGTACGATAAATCTTAGATTGGATGAAATCTCTATCAATTCCAAATGCTTATATGGTATTTGTCGGCATTAATTGGATTGCAGGCAAGTAGCGTGTGCTCCATTTTCCATTATGTTTATGTGGTGCATATTCATTTAATTTGCATTAGCACCTCGTGCAACTAATGAAAACAGTAATGCATTTTCAAAGCTCATCCCTTGAGTTCAATAATAAATATAGACGCAACCGATTGAAATTGCACCCTCAATTTATTTCAGCTGAAATTAAAAACAGCAGTCCCTCCTTTTATTTACGATTTAATCTTCATACTGTTCATACTCTTAATTTTTCATACTGTTGCGTACAAGCTGTAGAATAAAATTCATTGAATATATTCGCATAAATAATATTAGATATAGAGACATTGTATGGATCTACAAAAAAAAAAAAAAAAAAAAAAAAAAAAAAAAAAAAAAATAAAAACTTTGCTTTTTTATGGAATTGTAAAATACATTACAATTTAACTATGGTTCAGCGGTCAAAATTTATGAAAAATTATTGCCAAGATTTATCACACAATATAAAATTGTGAAATAAATTTTTAGAAATTAACAAATTAATAAATTATATTTTGATGTAATAGAAAAATGGTTTTTTTTTTATTGATATTTATAATATCGACATTATAAATGACGTGTTCAATATTGTAATTAAATGCATTATTTATTAATATATTAAATATAAACCAATTTATAAAATAGTTTCAAATATTTGTTTGCAATTTACTATTTTATTTCACAATTGAGCAAGCAGCAAGTAAAAGTTTTATAAAATTACAATAATTATACAAATGAATATTAAATGCAATTAATAAAGATTAAACGAGCAAGCAGAAAG
The DNA here is from genome assembly GCA_030522565.1 of Ceratosolen corneri. Classification (NCBI taxonomy): domain Eukaryota; kingdom Metazoa; phylum Arthropoda; class Insecta; order Hymenoptera; family Agaonidae; genus Ceratosolen; species Ceratosolen corneri. The sequence goes on from JAPYYT010001235.1 coordinate 53,128, forward strand.
TAAAAGTTTTATAAAATTACAAGAATTATATAAATGAATATTAAACGAAATATACAAGAATATTGAGTAAACGTCTTTATTACATTTCATATATTTAGCAATTGAAATACGTTTCTTCTACACGATGCTTTCAAATGACTCACTCTTTCTTTATTAACTGTTGATCCAAATAAACGTAGAAGTAGAACATTTTTGCAATGGAGCTTCGACCATATCACATTAATTAAATATACCCCTTTGTTGTCGACAAAGAGAAATCATTTAGAATAAACTAATTTCTTTCAATTCAGTAGAATAATTCAAATTCGAATACTAACCTCAATTACGAATCATCGAGAATAACATTCTCCTAATATCCGTTGTAAAAAAGATTGCTCGCGAAGGGAAGCTCATTAGATTGCATTGATTTGCAATTAGCATTACATTGCTACCAGGTCCGAAGAACCATCTCTTTTCTTTTCATCGAAATTACTTCATAAACATGAGAAAGAGTAAGGATAATAGTAAGGAAGTGAAATGGATGAAAAATAGATGATGCGGGCAAAACTATATAAGAGCTTTGCGATTCATTTATACGCTATAAAAAATTTCTCAAATGTTTACTGATGCGGTAAAGCAGTTTCCCGTTAGACAGGGAAGGAAGCATTGAGCGAAAGGAGAGTGCGAGTGGGAGCACAAGAGGAATGAAACGAGAGAAAAGGAGATGCTGTAATCGTACGGCCTTTTCTTTCATTTCTTTTGTGGAAAGTATTAAGCGGACGAAAAACTTCATGAAAGTAAAACACGAGCGTGCTGCCGTCGGCCCAATGTCGTCGTCACTGTCGCTGCATTATGAAAGCGGTGCATAATATTTGCATATCTTCGACGTTGCAAGTAGAATATCTGCATGATAGAGCACATAGAACGCCGCAAAGTGAACAAGAGAAGGAAAGTTAGACAAATAAAGAATGAGACAGAATGAAGGGAACGCGAGGGAGAGGGAGAGAGAGAGAGAGGGAGAGAGAGAGAGAGAGAGAGAGAGAGAGAGAGAGAGGAGCCAAATGCTGATCGAAATACGAGACGTATGAACCCTATACAGTGAAATTACTTTTTCAGTTTGAGATTCTTTTGAGATCTTTCGTGAATCAGACACTTCGAGAATAGAAAGTACTTTAATAACCATGAAAGTAGAACGCACTGATAGTGCCTGCAGAGAAAATACAATGAAATTTTATTGACAAGCGAAACTATTGTGTAATGGTGGTATAACAAATTTAAAGAATTTTTGTATATTTAGGACAATTAGGTTAATAGTAACTTTCAATGTACGTAGAAAATTAAAGGTGAGCTTCTGATTTAACCTTTGGAAATAACTTTTCTATTATAAAAGTAAGGAAACGCCAGTGTCAGAAGTAAAAATTTACAAATTTTTTATGGTAATGACTTATTAGGTAACGGTATTGATTTAAAATTTTATGGGATAAACGATTTCATAAATAATCACTTAAATTTGAATTATATGATAGATTCAAGATCCTCTATATTAAATTCAAATTTGAATATGATTATGATTTATCAGAGAAATTTCAATTTTGAGTATGTCATTAAAATGTTAAAGTTTAATCAACGTAAAAATTTTCTTTATAAGTTCAAAAATGTTCAAAAAATCTGTCAAAAACTTATTCGGAAAATTATTTTAATCTTACTTTCATCATTTTCAGAAATTAATTTTTATTAATTAGCTTAAAATTTTTATATTAAATTCATTTATGTAATTTAATTCATAGGATATTATCCAAGGATTTATATTTAACTATCAAAATTTTTTTATTTTATTAAGATTAAGTAATGTATTATGTAAATTATTATATTTAATACCAGAAAATTGTCACACGCAAAGTAATTGAAAAAATATATAATCAACGATTAATCGCAATAAATTGTATCGCGTTAATTGTATACTTCAATAAATTTAAGGTAATTTATTGTATATTACTTAAAATTAAAATTAATTTGTAATTAAATATAGAAAATTATACAGCATTATGCATATAAAAATTATACAGAAATCTACAATACTTTCATTAAATATATTCTTAATCCTTCTTTCAATACTAAAAAATAATGCAATTCTCCATTTATAATAAAAATAGTGCTAATATAAATATTTCTAGCACAAAAAACACGAAAATCAATCCATTTCTTTTCTATTAAGTCCTTGTATAATTTTATTAAAATTATTGTACAATTTATCAATTACAAACAAATATATAATTATATATTCTAAAATAACTTTTATGAACCTAAATTGTATTTATTAATTTACCAGTAGTACTGAACAATTACACAGTAGTATTGAAATAGCTACAGAAGTATAATACCAGAATACCAAAACTTATAAAAAGTACAATTATTTTAACTTTTTGAATATTTAAAGAAAATTTATCGAACTAAATATTATTTTAAATTATTGTATAAACTCACTATATAGATGGCACTAATAGAAATATTTAATATAGACCTACGTACGTAGAACAGAACAAATTATGTAAATTTGAATCTATGACGCCAATTTATGCACCTCCTTCATTTCCTTCCATATCACCGCAGTGTTTCAAAACATTATCCATAATACTTAAAATGAATTTACCAGATTTACTCTTGTCAGTAAAAATGTATCAATGGCTTTAAGAGACTCCTTATTCACCGTAAATCATGACTTCACGGTGATTAGGGTTTCAGGGATGCCATTTGATACATTGACCTCCCTAATGATTCGTTCTCCTTAACCTATTGTTTTTTTTTACCATTCTGTCTTTGTTTTACCGTCAAATTTTTTTTTTCATCAATTATACCAATTATATCAAAAATACCTAGAGAAAATTGTAAAAATTCATAAGAGCTTGAGCAGTGCTATGAATCCACGAACATTGTATAAAAGTTGAGAAACACAGTGACAAAAACTATAAAAGCACCGTAGTATTGAAATCCAAAGTGTCTTCTGCTAACGAAGACAGCAATTGGACAGATTTAATTAAAGCAAATGAAAATGATAAGAAAGGCTTGAATTATTTATTGTAGAGGCGATATAAAATGTTCAAGGAAGTCGTAAAATTGAGTTCAAGAATTCGATAAAGAGTAAGTACCCCGGTCGCTGAGACGACAGCTGACAAAGATAAGCCGTCAGATAAGAATTGTTGAAATTCATGAGAATGGAGGTCGAGTCCAATCTAATTGACCTATTATTAAGTCTTCCTCAACTGACCAATGAAAAATAGTGAGGCATTCAAGCGCTCATAAAGAGATCGAATATTATTTATGAATGAATGATATGCCTCGATGAAGCTGGTGATAACTTTTGATATGAATCGATCACGTATCTCACTCCGTCAGTACTAGTAACATGCTTTTTAATATTAGAATCCGTTTTTGAATGCAAGCTAAATTAAGATTGACCGATTCATAGTAGTTTCAGACAAATACAACTTTATCAGCTAAACTTTTGCAAAACATTACCTAACACTACGAGATTTGACACTCTTTTACAAACAATGGAAAGCAAAAGGTCAGTAAAACGGGCCCTTATGCGATTATTTCTGTATTTTATTATCGCATTAAATATAATTTTATCGACAATAAAAATCTTTTAATTCAAATTTTAAAATAAAACACGCATTACTTTCCATAAAACGTTTTATCATAAATTTAATTTCGAAGTTTAAAAAAATTGATTATAAAAGAAAATCAATATTGCGAAATAGAGAATTATAAAAAATCTGAGTAATCATATGAAAATGATTTTATGAAAAAGCTTCTCTTTATCTATAACTTAGACTTAGTATTACAAAGTGTTTATTTCATATCGAATTACAATTCTTAAATTTACTATTTAAAAAGTGCAATAAGCAAAGGATTTAAACCTTTTAAAATAATATCAATGAAATATATGTTATATATTTAAAAGTATTTAATGTTTAACTACTACGATCCATTAAAATCTCTTTTACTGACGATATATCCAGTGCTTCTGAACAAATATGCGTAATATTTTAATATGATTGGTGCGAGTGATAAATTTCAAATGTAAAGCTCACTAATGTAAATACAATAAAATGGATTGAAAAATTATATAATTCAATATAAATGTATCTGCTGACAAAATATTACATAAAACTCGTTAATTTTGTAAGATCGATTAAATAATGAATAAAAATGAAGCACACGGTATTATGCACTTGTATTATACGTGTATGGTATATTCTTACTAAATCTTCCCTAAGTGACTCGAAACATTATCAGAAAGTAGCAAATTTCCACTAAAATAATAAGAAAAAAACGATGTGAGAATATTTAAGCGTTATAGATTTAATCTCGTTTAAAGAATTATTTTAAATTACATATACAATTAAAAGTAAAAAAAGCAATTACTTTATTTATTAATATATATGCCAATCAATGTAAATTTAATATTAAGTCTCAAAGATTTGTGAAAATTAATATATAATAAGAATACGGTAGATCGCCCAAAATTAAAAATAAATCTTAATACTGCTTAAAATAAAATATTAATAATATGATTAATTAACATATTATAATAGTAATAATACGATTAGTTAATATATTATAGTATTAATAATACGATCAGCACAAACAATAAGTCTGTTTATATTAAAGTTGTTTATATATTATAAAGACTATTGATAATTGAAAATAATCGGATAATTTAAATTTACAATAAGCTATCCGTAAATAAAAAATTTATTTGAAGCTTATGGATAATTATATTACATGTATGTGCATCTTATAACTATGTATGTTACGTGGCGTATTCGATTATCGCAATTGTATCTGCAATTTTGTGCAGATTTGTGCAGAGTTAGACAATTGGCGAGCAAAGCCAAGTTCAGTTTAGGAAAAGGTTGAATGAAATTCTCTAATAATCATTTAATATAATCAATAAATACAATTAATCACAAAATAAAGGAACTAATGAGTACTGAAATCTGAAAAGAAAAAAGTTACTAAAACTTAATACCTTCCATAACTCTTTATATTATTATAATTAAGTAATAAATAAATAATAATGTAATTAATTCGGTAGAAGGACGCTTGGTTAACAGGACTATCATAACGACACGGTTGAAAAGAGAGGGTGACTATTAAAGAGAGAACAATAGGTGACAATATTATAGCTGACGGAGCTGCGGTATAATAATGCCGGCGGAGTGAAGGGGAGAAGTGAAGATAGCACAACTATACATAATAATAGGACGGATATCTCATCTATCGGACACCGTAGCTATTTAGGGAAATTACAGCAGGAATGCTGAATAACTTGATATAGTGGCAATAGTAACGAGGAGTGGAATCAACAACTGAGTGCAGAGAATTGAGACGAATTACATAATATAGACGATGTAGTTAAGGTGCAACCTCAACACGTACTATTCAAGTATTTCGTGATTTGATATGATAAAAGTAAACAGTTCGACTCGGCTGATCGAATTTTATTCAATGGATTGAGCTCTTGTTTGTACCTTCCCGCGTTTTCGACGCGCATGCTCATTACTGCCATGAGCAACAGTGGACTCGAGAGACTCACTCATAATAACTGCAAGCATTTCTTTTAACACTTTTAGTAACCTGTCCACTTAATATCACACATTCATATGAAGTTGCCGTCTCAATTTAATGTTAATACTTAAATATGCTTCGATTATTTGGCTGTACAAACTTTCATTAAGTACTTTTAAAAGAATTCACTATAAAACAAGTAATTATTTTAATTTTATAACAGTGAGTTAATAAATAAATTTTTCAAATTCACTCATACATTTTTTGTCTTGTACAGCTAATTCACTATTTAATCATATGATTCGAACAAATATTTCAACTTTCGTGATAACGAAATTCTTAACTTTTAACTTTTTTTACGAATAAAATCAATGTTTTCATCTACCTTTTTAATAATACTAACACTCAAATTTAATATGAGTTGGAGATTACGATCCATAATCGGACCTCTCTCAAATCACTCAAAGTGCTCGGGACTTTTACTGTAAATTATGATGGATTTTGCAACCGCATTATGTGTCGCGAGCGCCTGATATTTACTTATTATATGCCGCACACATTCTACTTATTATCATAAACACTTTTCGCTCCTTTTCACATGCGCCTCGTTTCTTACAGGGCATTGAAGTCTCGTTTTGCAACAAGACTCGAGCAAGAAGTTTTATATTTTCTTATTATAAGTACGTCATGTGCCCTTTGTTAATTAGGACCAGATCGCGCACGCCTTTATCTTTCAGCATAAACTTCGAATAGCCTGCTATAGGATATGTTTTGGACACTCACATTTTCCGGGTTGTTTATGATCGTAAAAGGCGCAATGCACGACTTATATATCTTTCAAAGATCCATTATTAATAACCAATCCTATTACTCGCTTATGTCTCAGACTTCTTGAAAATCACTAAAATCAACAGTATATTCAAAAATTCGTGGACCGCACGTACCGGCTGTCTCTCATGACTTGTTCTACAATTTGTAAGAATCCAACGAGCATGTTTTATTTTTCTTATCTTGTGATGGCTTGTAACCGTCATCACGATATTCGACACAACAAGGATGCATAGTCAAAAAACGGAACCACCTACTTTCTTCAGTCCACCAATCATAGTTTAAAAACAATAGTCATACAATGACAGAAAAATCTCACTCTTTGGAAGTACGACAATGAACACATCTCCCTGGAAGGCGCGGCAAACTGAATAAAAAAACGACTGCACTTGCTGCAGAAAGGCTATTATCAATGACTTCGCTACCGAGTTTGCATCAACACTGCCAATTTGGAGTCCATCAGACTGACTCCAAAGAATCACCACTACCATTAAGGAGTCCATTAAACTACAGACTCATGACGAATCTTCACACGATTTCCCATCAGCGAAATCACATACTACAATAAAGGTGGCATTCAACTTACAATCGACTGTCGCAGCAACTTTCAACTTGCAACCACGTCGCAGCGCTAATCATCTCAATTGGCGTTCAAATTACAAGTGACTGCCACAACAAGTAACACACACACTCAATCGACAACTGACTATTGCAACAAAGGAAACGCGGCGTTCAACTTGCAATGGACTGCAGCACCAAGTACATCACAAAATTTAGACCAGGAAAGCAATTCTTTCTTTCAACAAATTCTTAAGACTACTATTCCCCTTTATCAAGACATTTGATTTACAAGTAGTATCAAGATAATACAGCGGTCTTTCAAAGATAACATAAATACAACAGAATTTCTTATATTATTTTAATATATTAACTTCAATAGACACTATTACTGTTGCATTAAAACATTCTGTAGACTTCTTTCGGGATCTGCTACTACCACTCTCCCCTCCACTATCTGCCTCTCGCTCTAACATGCATGAGGAGTTTTTTTATACATCGGGTTCAATCCCCAACAATATGTATAAACTTTCTTTTACATATTGTAAAAGTATGATAATACACTTAAATTGTAAAAAATATATAATAAATCTACAAGACCATGATATGCTCCTTTTATACTTGCCCAGATCTTATATATATATATATATATATATATATATATATATATATATATATATTTTTTTGGGATTATTTCTTCGACATTAAATACATATTTTTCAACAACACTGAACGTAAACAATATGGATCTACTTCAAATTGGACACATATTATTAATGAAAAACCAAATTTTCATAAAGCATATAAGTTCAATACAATTTGTTATAAGCATAATACATAATTATTGATTGTAATCTCAAACATTGATTATTCAATAAAAATGAAATAATTCTAAATATAATTTCGTATTTTTAGTTTTATCAAAATCACATTTTTTTATTGAAACAAATAAATCAAGTAGACTGAAATATATTAAAATATTATGAATACTTTCATTTATGCAAAATATACCAAAAAATCCATATATTTTTGGATTATTTACAGGTTCTGTGTGTAACATGTTTTATACACATACGTATAATATTTTTAATTTGCTTGTATAATTTATAAAATATAAAGGTAAAAGCATTTGATGATTCTGAAACGTCATAGTTATTTCATTGATTAGTAGTAAAAATGTAGTTATACATATGTTTTTATCTGTACATATGTAAGTAAAAAGTATATAGAGGGCATCATTAATAAAATATTAATAAAATATTGAAACAAATTAACAGTGAATTATTGTAATCTATCCTATTACATGCCTACTTATTCAAGTTCAGTATAAATATTAAAAATATATTAACTAAAACATTATTATTGTAAAACGCTAATAAACAAAAGAAGATTATGTTAAATTAAATTTTAATAGCTGAAATAGAATTAAAGTTTAATGTTTACTTATTATTTAAAACGTGTCTTCACCTTTTTCGTAAATCTATAAATTCTACTTGGAACTTAAATTTTACTTTTTTTAATACCAAAAGAATATAATTTAAATAGAAGCAATAATCTTTTCTCTTTAATATGGGATAAATAGCATTTCAATAAGAAAACTTAACCCACTTTATCATTGATATGGATGATTTATAAATCAATAATATAAATGTTGTTTACTTACTTTTATGTAGTTATTCTGCAAATTAATATTTGCATTTAGAATTGAATATAAACACGAACTTATAAATTGATCAAGAAATTTTCCGATTTTAATATTTTTGCCTACAAACGTAGCGAGTAATAGTAAATATTTATTAATATGAATAATTTTTCAATTTAATGCTAATTAAATAATATTTAAGTACGATTTAAAATTATGTTAATTGTAAAAATGTCCATGAATAAGATGCAATTTTAAAAACAAGTAAAAAATAAAATAAATACAGTAGGCACATTAAAAAATTAATTACTCATTGATTTATTGCATGCACATACACCATTCGGTACTCAATTCAATTTAAATGGCTCGTGTCTTCGCAGAATAATTGCTTGTCTAGAAAAGGAAAGCGTAAATCTAAAAGTGCTGTCCCAGAATTTTCTATCTCTTGCTGTAGCTCCTTCGCAATGAATAAGGAAGGAAAAAGGAGCAAAGCAGATTGATTGAAGGAACGAAAGGTGGAAAGAAGAAGCAGCAATCTTCATCGACCTAACCTACATTTTCCTTCTACAGCCGTTGCTCAGCGACCGGCGTCGGTCTTGTTAATGGTGTTGTAGCCTCTGATTTGTCTTGTTTTCTGCGTGACGGACTCGTCGATCTACCATCCCAAGGAAATACGTTATTCCTCGCCGGACACAAATCAGTAAGCACGTTCGAGATTACAAATTAATGAAGGAAAACGCTTAATTTGTACTGGGTGCTAGACTAAAGCAATATGTGCACTTGCTGAAAGAAGATCCGTCAAGTTTTAGAGATACCAAGTGAGAGAAGGACGAGCCAATGTTTAGAAAAACGCAAGTCCTTTTAATAGCATTTAATGTTCTTTCGTGACTATGTCTCGTGCCATCTACAGGTGACCTTTTCTACCAAGTCTTTTTTTGTTATTTAAAGCATAAACAAGATTTAATGAGCTTCGGAAGCACGTAAAATTTTACTTTAATAATTGTATAAAAGCTTTCCAGAATGAATTCAACGATGTATTTTACCATGTATTCTGTGCTACTGAAAATATTAATTTAACCAGTTTTAGATAATCTTAATTATCTAAAAGTTCAAAAGCATTACAACTTTTATACTTTAGCTACACCTCATTAATTTTTAATTAATTATCGATAATTATTCTAATTTTTCTGATCGAATGAAAATACATTACAATTTTACTGTCCATTGTTATTATTATTGTTTTTATTGATATCGTTATGGTCGTTGTTGTTATTGTTCTTGTTGTTATTTCGTTATTGTCGTTATCGTTGTCATCGTTGTCATCGTTGTCGCTTATTATTATTTATTGAGTTTTATGCTTGGTTTTCTATTATATTTTATCATAAAAACAATTTACTTAAACAGCGGGATTAATCTTTCAAATAGATTAATAAATTAAACAATCAGTTATAATGTTAATTTAAATTTATGGTCCACTTGTATTAATAAAGGCCTCATAAAATATATATTACATTACATTATATTTGTTCCAATTTGTTATAAATCTTGTGGGCTATTTTTCATAGAATATAATTGGAATTTAAAACGAAAATTTCAAATAGATATCTTTGAAATTTGGATTACCAACCAGCAATAATTCAAAAATATAAGAATTTTAAAAAATCAGCTACATATCACTCTAATGTTTTACTATCTTAAATTTATGGCCGAAGAAATCATTGTACAGTATAAAATTTCATTCGTCATCCCTAAAAATTTAGTAGTGAAATATAAATGAGCCATGTATTATTAATTAATTTTTCTTTACACTATAAAAACACTAATAAAATCCTTTAGTAAAATGCACGAACAAGTCTGTTGCTAAAAATGTTTAGCATCTACGATAGAGTCACATGAATAATATCCTAATTCCTAATTCCAACTCAATACGCAGCTATTTCCAATAAAAATAAAGCTCGACGCTGTGTGTTTAAGTAAAGCAACGATAATTCGGAACAACTAACTTTGGTAATTATATATGCGGCTCTCGTTGACAATAGAACATATTCAAAGTAATGCTCAAGGTTTCCGAGAATCCAAGTGCCACCTTTTGCCCGCCCCTCCTCCCGGGCACGTCGAACGTCGGTTAGTTACGTGGCGCGGCATCGTTCGAGAGGAGTTACGCCAAGTTCCACATTGCAATCACGACTAAGGAATGAAGGGCCAAAGTGTTGCTATAATATTGCGAGCACAAAGTCTACGTCAAGTGAAAATATGAGAAGACACTCAAGATTAATTGAGCAGTTGACATTTCTTCCCTTTCTTTCCCTGTAGTTACCAACTACATCTACCGGAGCATCAACCGAATATTCCGATCCTATAAATGCTTGATCAGATGGAAAATGAAACTAACTATGAAATAAGAGCGCGTATTAGAGACGAAAATAGCTTAACCTCAAGTGCTTGAAGCATATTATCTAATTCATTAATTCATTCATTGTTTGACTACTAAGTGACAATGTAAGCAATATATGAGATTTTAATGTTTGCATTGCCTTAATAAATTTTTATGCTTTTTGCTGAATTTAGCCTGATGTAAGATATGAATATTTCGCTTTTACGTCTTTGATTGTGCTACGTGTTTAAGAAATGTCTACTTAAAGTAGATAGGATCCGATAAAAGATCGAATCCATATAGCACCTATCAATTTTATACAAGCTAGTAAATATTTAAGTTCGTAAATTGAACACACACACACGCGCGCGCGCGCATGTATGAATATTAAAAATTACTTTAATATTGACAAAAATATTTGTATTTCAATTTGATTCCTACAGAAGATCAACATTTTCTATATATATATATATATATATATATATATATATATATATTAAAACATCGCATGTTTGAATTTCTAAAATAACATTTTAATAATGATTTTAAATAATAATAATTAAATAATAATATTAATTGCGTAATATTCGATATCAATATATCATGCAAAATAGAATTGAATCGCACGATTCTTTGAAAACATTGAATTTACGGTAATTAGGAAATTAATAAATTATTAAACTTAATTAATATTAATATTAATTCTTAAAAAAATGAAATTATTAAACAATAAAATTTATAAGTAAGTAATACATAAAACATTACGTGCATAATATTATTGAAAATTACTATTGGAAATAGGAATATTATTAAAAGCCTTAATATAACTCCTAGGTATTTACATTACAAGAAAGACTTGTTATATTTGTTGGGGAGTTATACTGTAGCGGCATGATTTTCTATTTTGATTTTCTATGTTTGAATGGTAGATATAATTTTGAATATTATACAACCAATTTGGCTAGCTTTAGGTGAATTCAATGAAAATTTCTTTCGAATACTGTATGTAACGTTTGTTTTCTATATTTCACTGTAAAAGTAATTCGAAATATATGAAAATTGTAATTTAATTGAATTTTTATTTACATTACTAGTTACTTGATGTTACTTGAAAAACAAGTCATTAGGTACGTTTTTATATCAATTAATATTTCTGTCGGCCAGATATCTAGGACGAAGCATGATCAAATCAATTGATGCTATTGAAACAAATTAGAGCTTGATTATAAAATTCGCACATCAATACTTCTGCGTAAGAAAATTTAATATAGTCAAGTAGAAGAAAGTAGCCAGCAATTGTCTTGGTAAATTGGTATTTCAATTAATTATAAGAAAAACAATGTTGGTTTGAGTAGAAAGAAATCCTCGCAATTGTAACTCGAACGTGCAGCCAATATGCACACCGCAATTACAGCAAGGAGATACCAAAGCCAACTAAAATCAACCCCCAATATGCAGGTGTGGTGTGGTAAGAAAGAGCCCGATGCAAGCCAATCCAAATTAAAACTTCCATAGCTACCCAAGGAAACTAGAAAAACCTGATTATCACGAAGTATAAAGCAGAAGCACGTGTTTCGCGAGGCAACAACCGTAATCAGGAAGCTGGTGGTCGTTATCTGCTCGGGCGTCCCGGCGCATCGGTACTCGAGGCTTGCCGAGTGGAGAGCAAAAGAAGACTAGAAAGACTGGTTTACGGACTTTCGGGTACCGAGTTATGGCACCGACATCACCACCGCCGTTACCGCTCCCACCACCGCCAACACTCTCGAGGGCGAAAAGAGGTCAGGCGCGTGACAAATGAGGTTGTTTGTCTGAGTCCCCAACCACTCAGAGATAACGAGCCCATCTACTCTCAAGACACTTCTTACGGCTAGAGCCACGCGAATGCTGCTGAAAGAAGCCTAAATCGAAGAAACGAGGGTGCAAACGCGTGCCTGCATTTATGCCATGGTAGGTGACGTTTGAGGTGAGAGCAGAATTGAGGTCTGACTTGCAAGTATCGATGTTTTCACAGTAGCTCGATGCTATCTAATAAGCTAAAGAGGATGTTCTTGTGGCCTTCCGTTATTTGTCACTTGAGGCAAGCACTCACGGATAGCAGGCACAAATATTCCGATGGGCATTGGTGTGTAATCTTATTTTACAAAATCTGACTCCCTGAAAATTAACCACCACATGGACTATACGTGTAAAGGCTTTTTTTGTTTCTTCATCGCATTTATATTAGTACGTAATTGTGCTCATTAATTAAATGTCAATAAAAACACCGCAATATTTGGTCATTTACAAGTTAATATGCGTCACTCAATGCAATATGGGTAAAATGACATTCCTATCTAAAGACTAAATAATGAATAAAAAAAGTAAGATTTTATACATACATTGCCGTTTTTTAATTCGAATGATTATTTACGTTATTTGAAAGAGAATAAATTACAAACTCTTATAATGCTATAAGGTACTTGAGTAGATATATAAATAAATATTATACAATAATACACCTTTAAATTACCGACATATTCAATTCTTTCGATAACTTAGTATTGTATTTGATTAACTTGGCTTATTTTAATCTTTTAGCTATTACTATTACTACGGTCATGCATTAAAAAAAATAAAATAAAATTTAATAAAAGTAATTAAGAATTTTACTACAATCATTATGTATCACCCTGGACATGGTAGATATAATCTACTATTTATCAAAAAACATTATAATCAACAAATGTGATTAATAAAAAATTTCAAAGCGTGAAGAGATTTTCGCAAGAGAAACAAAAACAGATACAAAAAAATAGAAAAAAAAAATTGATGTATTTAAAAAGTACATACTAATACTATATGCCTAGATGGTTTAACCGTCATAGAGTTAGCAATCGATTTCCCGTATTCATTTTTTTCACCAGCACAATGAACTTTATTGCGATAATAGAAATTTATATGTTTTATGCTACGTATGTTCTCAATTTTTTGTAATTAAAAAAAATAATTAATTTTTTAAAATTACTAAGATATAAAATCGCTCTTTATCTTTTTATCCACATATACAACGAAGGGCTGCACGCATATACTTCAAGAAATATAAAGAAAATCTTGCTCAAGCACGTATACGCGCTTTTTTTTTAACCTGTCCTCACACTGTAATGTAGTTTTATCTATTTAATTCCATAATTTAAAAGCTATGGTTTATTTTCAGCATATATCTGTGCGTGAGTATGTGTTCTACTTATATTAAACTGTCATTGTCATAAGACTTCCAACAAATAAAATAGATGAAGAAAAGCCCCAATCTTCAACTCTCTCTTATCTACTGCACATCTTACTACACATTTTACTACACATTTTTTCCAATCGATGCATGATATTGTGAAACAAGTCTCAAATCCCTTAACCAGACAGCTATAAAGAGTCAAATTTTCAGCATTTAATTAGAAATGATATACGAGTAAGTTTGTTGTAAGTGCCCATATCTCAGAGAAAAATAGAGGGAAAAAGAAGGAAACCTGACTCCACTGGTTTACACTGATATTAGCCGTCCACACAGAGTTTTATTGCGCTCTCTCATCAGCATAAAACGTAACAATTATTATTCTTATATCTTCGCTTCCCTCAATGCCTCAAATTACAATTTGAAATTTTTTGTCCCACGAATTGAATTGAAAGTTCAATCATTTAATAATAAAATCAGCTAAAATAGAAATTAATAGTAATTCGAGGGCAGGGTGTACATATCGGCGCGTCATAAAAGCACGTGAACCGCATTACTCATACTCTCAACGCAGGCATCAATTAAAGTCTCATTGTCGCAGTGAATCAGTTCGTCAGCATAGCTCGAAAATAACGACGCACGCGCAATTTTCGGTACCAGGGGCGTTGATTGGCGGTCATTCGCGGTGGTTCGTTGACGTGTGAAAATTCCGACGTAATTAACCAGGACTATAATTATCTCTTGCACACGGTCACGAATGTGAAACGTGCAAGTGATATATCTCTTGAATAATCCAATTTTCCTATTTCATGAAAGAAAGATACTTTTTCAACCTGGCATGCTGGGGAGATGCTGAATATCATTGAAAGTCTAATTATTCCAAATTCTGATTAAATTTGTCGATACATTATGAGCGAACGAATGTACAGAGGCATAATATTGTTGCCTCTAAAATACAACTCTTGAACGCGAATAAAATTCGATAGGGATTTTAAATATATTTGAACATAAATGAAACAGGAACCACTCACTTATACCTTTATTTACGTATAAAAAATAGTCTACATAATAAATGCTCATAATAGTCGTATAAATAATTTTGCAATGCATAGTCAAAACAAAGCCAAAATGTAAATTGCTTATGTGAACAGTGATCGTAGCTCCCCACATACTAGACCTCTCATACGCTGCATTAATAAATTCCATTTTCCATATACAGAAAACTGAATTTTTAACATATGTCGACCATTATGATGCTCAACTTGGAGACGAAGAAAAACGGATAAGACATTCTACCTCTTTATCATGACAAGGAATTTTCGTTAATTAGTGTAACGCTGGATATGACAAAATATCTCAACTATATCCTAAGGGCTTCTAATAATCCTAAAGTAAATTCAGTCCTTTTATTGCTTTTTTATCCTTACTTTTATCCTCCCTCGCCCTTTCATTCTCTCTCTCTCTCTCTCTCTCTCTCTCTCTCTCTCTCTCTCTCTCTCTCTCTCTCTCTCTCTCTCCTTTTCTCTGTTGTGTTCCAAATAACAATGTGATTTTTATACAATTTTCTTTTTGATAACTTAAAAACAAAATAATTTTTAATTTAAATATTTTCACATTGAAAAGTACTCCGTTTATTTTGTTTGATAGTTCTAGAATTGTATTGAATATAAGTGTAATAAAAGAAGCTAAAATAAATAATATAAATTAAAGTAATAATTTCATGCATTGTATATATAACCAACTATTTACTATAAAAGTAGCTATTACAAATGTTTCGTTTCTATTTCGCTTCAATTTTAAGTTAGCTTAAAAATTTAATTAAAAATGCATATGAATATTTTATTCTTTAAATTATTCAATAAATATTAATGTCAATTATAATATTACCTTAAATAATATTCAACTTAGATGCAACATTGAATACTGCTACGTATTGAAATTTATATCAAAATTTGAATTCTGTATGCAAAGGAATGAGATGACAAAGGTTGATTTCTTCAAATACGAAAACAGAACACTAAAATCCCATATTTTTCGACCGCGGGATAGGTACTTTAAATTCATCATTTTCTCCTTTGCATACTCCATTTTAATTAGAATTTTAATTAAAATGCTATTTTCGCGTATCCTCTATGCTATGTACCAAAAAAATTTTAAAAAAGTAAGTATTCCAAAGGCAAATATTTATTCAGATTCCGGCGGCCGTCAATTATGCGAACTCCACAGTCCGATGCACTTTAATTCGGCGATATTACAGCTGTCCGATTGGGTCTCTCCTAAAGATAAAGTGTCCGGCTTGGTGTAAGGGACCTATTCAATTATCATGGGGTAGATTATAATCGGATTAGGTCACTCAGCCGTTTCTTCATTGGTCAAAGATCGATTTCGAAGGGTCACGCAAGCGTGGGAGATCGAAAGTAAATAGATTTTATCAATTGGGCAATAGAAGAATGTCAATGCACTGGCGAATTTCTCCCTCGTGTTTCTCGGCCCCTGTTACAAATAGTTACAAAGCTGTACACTGCTCTGGTTGATAGCGAGGCCTGAGTAAACTAAATATTGTTTAAGCAATTCCACAGGATTTCCGTGTACACTCTCCACTACCTTATACCAACGTTCATGAGAAATTTTTTTTTTTCAAACGAGGCTAGCTAATTCTTAAAATCCTAAAATTGTCAAAACTTTTTGATTGGTAATCTGAGATATAATGTAACTAGCTTATATTTATACGAGAAAAACAATATCCTTTGTAAATGACGAGTGTTTTTGACGACCAATTAATTATACGTTATTCAAATAATATAAGTAATATCATCTTACATTATATGTATTATATGTATAAAATAATGTAAAGCAACTCTAGAATTATTTTTAAAATAATTTATTCTCAGAAATTACTAAGGCAATATACTTCATTAATACAAACGCTAAAACAATTATGAAGATTTTCTATCGCCAATAAATAATAGCTATTTGTTAAATATTACAAACTGTTTTTACACATGCTTGTCTAATTTTAAATACTGAAACCCCAATAATTGAATAGTTTTAAGAATTTGTTCATTATATTTATATACAAACTTTGCTAGAACGTAAGTGGGCAATTTCATCCTAAATACACATTCGACATTTCAATTTATAAATTAAACATTATAAGACATTCAAATGATAAAAATTATAATTTTTCATGTAATTAAAAAATTAAGAAGAAAAGTTCAAGGCACATTAAATAGACAATAAAAGACATTAAATAAAACATAAAAATTAGAGTATAGAATAGCAATGAGAAATTGCAATAATTTATGCATTAAATTTAGAATTTCATTATTTCCTAACTTTCAACACTAACGAATACATTTTCGGTGAATTTTATAGTGTATTATTGAGAATATGACTAAAAGAATTGCTACTTTTTTAGATAAGAATTTTAATTCGTAACATAAAATCGCTATAGTATGCAGAGACATAATAGCAACTCATAATACGCATAAATTTGTTAATAATTAACTATATGTAAATAAATAAATAACATAAAATTGTTACGAGTTTGTAAATTTAGAATATAAGAATTACAGAGTCTATAATTCAGTAAAAACAAAAACAAAAAAACCGAATCAAAGAAATACGATGGATGTCACAAAAGCTTTTGTATTATATATAGGAATTTATATTATACATAGGAACTATTATAAGAAACTATAATAATAGAAACTATAAACTATAACTCTATAAGAAACCATCCGATTAGTTTGATACATTTGCATATATATATGTACATACATATTTATTAAGATATTTCAAATGTTGATTACGATATTCTTTCAGAATGTATAAATGATACAACCACTTTAATAAGTCTGTTGCAATATGCATTCCGATTTGAACGCCAAACTATTTAACTTTTACTTTCTCTTTCGTATCCGTAAATACCATGGCTTTGTTTCTTTCCCATTGCCACTTATCACCACGTCCCATATTTTGATGAATTGAGTGTAATTATCGTATTCTAGTATTTCTGCTTGAACAACTGGAGTGCGAAGTCGTATCCAACATCGTTTAAAACTACAATTACGAAATTGTCTACAAATACCACCTAAATTTTCGTTCAATAATTAAATAAAATTAAAGATATAACAACATTGATAAAAAAATAATTAATAATGAATAAATAGATACATAAGTTGTAAATAGTATACTATTTGGTTCCCCTATTTAGATGTAAAATTTATTTGTCTGTGCAGATAAAATATATGATACAAACACAACAAAATATTCTCATAGATTTAAATAATACATGTGTAATATGTAATAATTTATATTTATATTATCAAGCTAACATATATTTATTAAAAATATTATATTATTTAAATGTTAATATATTTATATTAATAAATTCATTAATGTATTCAATCAAACAGAGAAATGAATTTTCACAATTATTAAGTATAATTTTCCAAAAATTTAAATAAAAGGTCCATACAATTTCTTACTACTCATTAGGCATATAAATACGAGATTATTAACATTTTGGGAATAATTTAAAAAAATATGAATTAATTTGTGTGAAAGTGTATGATAGTACAAACGTGCCTCGATGAAAAAGCAAGAAAAGAACCGATCCAAGCGCAATAATTAACAAAGTAAAATATTTCGCTCGCATAGTAATCGCGTTGTGGAATAAATTACAAGAAATTACATGCCAATGTGCCATTCATATCAATTTTGTCAATGAACATTAAAGATCCATTGATGACTAAATACTGGAATGTAATTTTCAACATCTGCAACAATAATCCTTACCCGGACGAGACCTTAAACGGAAGCACATAGAGGCGATCTTAGAGGCCAGTCTGAAAAGGATAAAATCAGAAGTATTTTAAGCAGACCATTCAAAGTAGTAAAGAGATACGAGGATGAAACCGATAAATTAATGCCGAACTAGAGAAGCTAGTATAAAATATTGATACATTCATATCTCTCTCTCTCTCAAAAATAAAGAAGCGATTTCTCTCAATTGCCAGAATTTTATAAATTTTATAAATAAAAAAGTAATTAAAAACATGTTTATGACTACGTCGATATTTAATTGAATCCGTTGATGTAATTTGTCGTAGGAAGAAATTAATTATTTATAACTAAATTATCGTACACTGTCATTGAAGTGAATCGATTGAATTACGTTCGATTTTATGCGATTACATGTTTTTGTATTATTTCAGAACTTTGAAACAAATAAGTCTCAACTTGATGACTCGACTTTGTCAAGGCCACCCTTGTAAAGCATCAAAAGCAGCATTACAGACGCTCCTCTGTAGCCGGAAGAATTTTTTTAAGAACCATCGAGGCTACTCTCAGCGAAGCTCAACATACTCGCAGATCTCCCATGATCTTTCTATTGCCATCAGCAACTACAATTAGAATTTTCAGGTATTTAAGTGCTTCCATTTCTACAACAAACATAAAATAATTTAATTTATCGTTATGTTTGGTACAACTAATAGAAATGCTTATTAATAATAACTATATGCTGTAATATCATCTTAAATTAAATTTGATTTCCGTATTTTATGATACGTTCGTAATATGAATTGCAATGTTTCAGTATTTCATATATATTTGAAAAACATTGTATAATATTGATTCTCATATTTTTTATAAAAAATAGTAACGGCAATAAATTTTCATCTTCAAAATATTTAAATAATAAAACACGGAATTATTTTTTTTCTGTGAAATCAATGTTTTTCATGCAGTCAAATATATTTAGATCAAATTTTGCTAATGTTTCTTTAGTTAGTTTGATTCTGAATAAACAATATGTTCAAGAAAAAAATATAGATTTCGAATAAGCAATATGTTCAAGAAAAAATATAAACTATAGTTTCAATACTAATAATTTAATAGTTTTAATACTAATAAACAAAATAAAATGCACGTTACGTTTTGTATAGTGCATATTATATTGCAATAAACAAATGTTAAATAAATATAATTTTTAATTAACTTTATATTGAATAATTTTTTTATAAGCAGTATAATCCTATAATAATACATATGTTGAATGTATATATTTATATATATTTGTATGTAAATATATAAATATATATATATATATATATATATATTTGTTCGATGAAAAATGAATTTATTCCAAAAACATAAGGAATATTATAATGGTACAATAATTATAATTTTATTGTATATACTATTACTCAATAAAAAAAATTATTAATTATTTTATTCGCCTGTAAAATAGTATGTAATTTAATCTATTTGTGAAATCTACTATATTTGAAATATATTTAAAATATATTTCAAAACTATAATATTTTCTAATATATATTACGTTATTTTCCTTTCTTTATAAATATGAAGTCATCCTATTTATACGGATTTAAATTAAGACATTTTTTAATTAAAAAATATTTTTATAATTGCCAAAGTAAATGAATAAATAATTGTCTTGAAAAATGTTTATTAAAAACATTGAAATTATTACTACGAATATTAAACTTAAATTTAAATTTATGATTTCAAACTACAATGCATAATGTAATATACTCGAATTAGTTTGCCACCATTACTACTTAAGCTAGCCTGCACAGATAATTACAAAAAAAAACTTTTTCATCATAATATATTTAACATATTAATATATGTCAATGTGTATAAGTAAATAAAAAATAACATTAATATTATTGTGAAATATAAATGAATGAAAGTTATAAGAAACAAAGGTAAAGGAAGTAGATGAGATTGTAAATAAATAAAAAAATAGACTTGAGAAAAGCTCCACAATCTACAATACTCGACTTCTTCTCTCCTCTTCCCGTTTCTCCCTCCTTCACTCTTTGACTTCGTTTTTGGAGATTTTTTAGCATTACCAACTATTGTGCTTTCTTCTGCCGAATAATGGATAACAACACGAAACGTATTGTACCAAAACTTTGCTCACTCCATTTCTCTTTACCGGACCTCAAACCTCAAATCTCGGTTATCTCTGGTCCCTTCTTTCCTCTTCCGGCAATAATCCAGTTACACCTTTTCGCTGAAGTATGATATTATCTTCAATCGAAAATTTATCAAAATGAAAGATGAAATTTCAATGAATTAACGTTTGTACGATCGTTGTTTTATAAAACAAGATGTTTCATGAATATTAGATTTTCATTAAATACTTTCAAGTTTGTTTTTAAAAAAAGCTTAACATGTTTAATAGAATACAATGTAAATTGAAATTGATTTGAATATTATCTCATATACTATAAATCTGTCTAACAACGTAACAGGTTAGAAACAGTACAAATGCAAAGAACAATTGGCAATTAATAGTGTTTGTTTTGTAAATACAAAAGAAAAGATTTAACTGCAACATAATATTATTAGCTTATTTTACATATTTCATATAATCAGTGACCAGCCTCAAATATATTATAATATGCTGCATTGATTCTGCATAAAATATGAATAACTAATGTTTTTGTGTTAAGAAGATGAACTTTAGAATTCTTAGTATCGATTTGAGGAACGGGAAAAGAACATGAAAAGATGGGTAACCGTAAGGCGACTCCCGCAACTTGCCAAGAACCGCCCCAATACTAACTTTTTGGAATACATTGGAATAACTTCTATGTGTATATTTTCTTCTGAGGGTTATAGCTGATAGTTACTTCATCTTTTTTCCACGTCAATATAGAGCAAAGTTTAAGAGCAGACACGCGATTCTCCAGTCTTTAAAAAAGATCAGAGATATGTAATATTTTTAGTTTTGAATTGCTTTGAATCCACCAGTTGACATCTTCAGGCGTAAAATTACTCAATATTATTATTACCAAGAAATTAGTATTACTTTCCTGTTCTCTACTGATGAAGGACATTTATATTATAATAACGCAGCTCTAATTATATAATATCTATTTTTAAAAATGTTAATGCCAATTCTAGATTTTAAATATCTATTACTATTATAAAAATAATAATATAATTAAATTCCAATTAAATGAATTTTATCATGAAATTTACTGTCAATTCACTCTGTAATCGCCGTTCAAGATAATGTCATAATATTAAAAAATAAAAACTTAGTCATAAATTTTACGACAATTATTTCAGCACAATTTTCAAATTTAATCTTATAACAAATTATGTATTACATACATTATAAAGAAATATTTATTAGTATCAATTGTACATATTTTATTATTAACATTTTTATTATTCCACATAATATAAAATTCTGAAGAAATAGCTTAGGAATTAATAAATCTAGAACTGCCAAACTACGCACTTTTTTCATCCATCATTATTGAAAATCTTTCTTTCTCAGAAAGTTGGATTTGGTTCTTGAACTTAAATTCTTTGTTGAAGAGACGATTAAAACGTTCGTTCGCTTTATCATGCGAGAAAGATGCACATTAATCATGCCATTTTTCTAATTAGCTTCGAATTTTGATTAAAGTACCATCGAGACAGTTAAATTGTCATTGATTAAAAGGGCAAACTATAAAAGAAAAATCGGGAAGGAGTACGACTTGTGATTGTCTCAAGACATGAAAACTTTCGATTGGTGATCAAGAGTTGGCCAGCTTTCAAATGTAAATTGTACCCAAAATCGATAAATACAAATATAAGTTTCTTAGCAATTACCATAGTACAGTACTTATATTTATTTAATGATTTTAATTAAATTAATGGAAAGGATATACTTTTCAAAAATATAATCAATTTTCAAACATATATTTACATTCATATTAGAGTCAAGAAAGTTATTAAATAAACAATTTATGAAATTACTTTTAAATTAAATGATTTAAACAATTCAAGGACATGCTTTTAAATTAAAATATGTTATAATTACTTCCTTAATATAAAACTTTCATAATATTTTGCTATTAACGTCGACTTTTGTGCTAATTTTTCGTTAATAATAATAATTACGTATGAGAATTTATTTATATAATGTATTTGTTTACATTAGTAAATGACAATAATGCTTTTTAAAATGATGTTATATGTAAAATAAAATATCATTGAATTTTAAAAAATGATATAGCGGTGAGATTTTAAATTGTAATAAAGAAGTAAATATAATCGTTGCAATATACATTTTATAATATACTGCATTCTTGAATTATACTAATCATATTCTATATTATAAAATTGATCATACAAATAATGTTTCATTTTAAATGTTGAAAAAAAAAAATTCTCATTTATTAAATTTTGTGATGTTTATGAAAATTAAAATATAAAAAAATGTAAAAATATAAATATATTTAAATAACAACGGGATTATGATAAAATTATTTTTTAATTAATAAGTTTAAAATGAAAATAATGAATAATACTTGTAGGTATAAATGTAAACATTTTATTAATTTTCTTCAATATATATCGGTATTATAAGTGTTAATTATTAAATTCACTTTTAATATTTACAATTAAAATAAACTGTATTAAGCCTTGTTAAGTTTTATAGAGAATACTTATTATAGTTAGGCTGTATTTACAATTAAAGGGAATTTAAAATGTATTTTATGATCAATAAATAAATCATATGTATATAATATAATATATTTTTTATGCAAGTTGAATAAAATAAATAATTATTTCTTAAAATTCCACATTATCTTGAAGAAATATAGAATTAATAATATATTAGATCTTTTGGGTGTTGTCGGTATAGCTAAGGGACGGGGATCAAACTAACAAAAGACCATAAAGACATAGAAAACAGAGTACAGCAGATCGTGCTTACCGCAGAGATTTTTGGCCTGATTTGTGTAATGAAACCAACATCGTGTGCCCTTCCCCCCCCTAGAGATTTCCATGCATTTCCGTCCAGAGTCGGTGAAATCAGTAATTATATTTTACAGCGCTCTGGTTACATTCTATACGAAACAAGCAAAACGCGAAACTCCAGATGTCCAAAATTAAGATGAAATGCAACCGCTTCCAAGCGTAGCTTTTTGATGTGGAATGCGGTATGTCTTCTTCTTGGCTATCGCAAGTGAGATTTGAACTCGAATTTGTCGTTTAATATGACAAATAATTAGCATTAATAATATTTAAAAATCTTGTATTATTAATTCCTGACAATATGTATATATGTTTATTATTGTTTATTATTTTTGTTTAATTTCAGAGTATTTGATAGTAGTAGTAAATTTTAAATAAATATAATATAATTCGAACCAATGTTTTTGATATTTCTGTTATAATAATGAAGATTTACTAATTATTGTTTATTTATAGCATATCAATTGAAACAAATTAATGAATGCTTAATTTATGATTAGTAATTTGAAAAGCAAATATGTAGATTTTACTGTGAATTTTTGTGTATTTCTGCTACACATAATTGATAAACTGGTTATTTATTTATTGGCAATTAATGTTAATATTTAGAACATAAATAATTTTAAATTAAAAATTGTGAATAATTGAAAAACAATAAATATAAACTATACAACACATGCAAAATTTCATTCAGTACGGCAGATATAAAATATCAAGAATGTTTTGTGCTTATATAGTATATTGAAAGAAAGCATTATTGTAACAAAATTTTATACCACGATAATTGGAATTTTAATAAAATAATGAATTTGATAATATTAGGTTAAAATATGGTAAATTATTATATGTAGGAATATTACGTATTAAAATATTGCATATTGAATAAAAAAAATTATCCGTGAAAAATAAATATTATTTTCAGGAAAATTTTTAAAAACGAATATAACAATGACAAAACGAGAGTTGAGAGGGCCATTTTATAATGATTAGTTTGTTAAATATAAAAGATAGCATTATCATAAGCAACACAAACGAATTCACATTAATCAATCATATTGTGATATAGAATTTATAATGAAAAGTGATTTTTGAATTAGATGGTTACTCCATTAAAGAATTTAAAGCTAAATGATATAACTTTTGATGAAAAATGGCAGAAAAGTAACTAATACAATCTTGGAAACATTAGTACAAGTTTTCAAAGTTTCTCTACGCGCCTTCTAAATCTTGAGAATCCTCGCAATTTTGTAGATATGAAAAACAAAGATATATCGCTAGCGATCTTTTTACACGGAGAAAGAAAGACGGTATACTTCCTCCGCTGCCCTTTCCCATTTCCCGCCCACCAACCCACCCGCAGCGACTAAATACGCACCGGAGACAAAGTACTTGGATGCCGCTCGCAACTACCCGAGTAAAAAGGAGAGCTGGTTTTGCATGAGGAGGCATCCATACTGCACTCGTTTGTCAACCGAGGAAAATCCCTTTTCGCCGCCCTGAGAAATTTATGACAATTCTTGCGCCTGACCAAGATAACCACAGCAAGCGTAATTCAAGTGTCTACCTCCCTCCCTCTTTCTCGATCTTTTTTCCCGCCTCGTACTCTCCCTCTCTCTCCCTCCCACCCTCTCTCTCCCTCTCGCTCTTTCTCTCTCTCCCTCCCTCTCTCTCCCACCCTCTCTCTCCCACCCTCTCTCTCCCTCCCTCTCTCTCGCTCTCTCGCTCTCTGGATTTGCCCTCTGTTTCTTTTTGAAATGAGATTTGAGATATTCAACAGAACCCGACCATTCTTTTCGAGTACTCGTCTAATTTCTGGCAATTTGCAAAATATTTAAAAGATCTTTAAATGCATACGCACTTTAGATAAATCAACTTTAGATAAAATAAATTGGTAAAAATATTATGATTACTTTTACAAGATGATTGTTAATAATATTTCTATGCTTTTTAATAAATCTTAAATGACATATTAAAAATTTTTTTCTTTTAATATGCATAAAATAAACCAATTATTATTATATTTTATATAAATATTTATGATTTTAAATGTGAATATGTACTATCAACCACTCAATTGTTAATTTTCAATTTTGTACATTAATTTTAAACGAGGAATCCGGGTTTTATATTTGCATATATTTTACACATCTTATGTCTATAATTCAAATTAAAAATTTCATTGTATTTTATAGTTTCGATTGTTGTCAATTAATTATATTGAAAAATAAAAGAAATCATGTTTATGCGGGAAAAAAATATTTGCAAGATAATTTAGTGCTTTATATAAGTGCAAGTTTCATTGGAAGCTCAATTTTATTGAAATTTGATTATCTCTTCTAACAAATCATTCCATTAACGAGAATTGCCAATTTTATTAAAATATAACATTTTCACCCATCAAATAATGTAACACTGTTTCAATGTTTTATTTTAATAAATACGCATATTATATCCTACCAAGACACTATGATATCTATTTAAAATATTGATTCACGCAATAATTTATAGCGAAAATAATAAAATAAATATTAACTTTAACACGCTCATATTTAATAACTTTAAATATATTACATCCAAAAGTTTGTACTTTATGAAAATATCTCCATTCTTCAGTTTATTCAAGAAAATGGATATTAATATAGCAGACTTTTCAAAGTAAATAAATCTTGCATTTTATTTATTCTGCATTTCTTAATAAGAGTGGATATTTAATAAATAAATGTTACGAAAATATCAAGTCACTTGTTTTTTCTTTTGCAATTGTAATTATTTGTTTCTCATCATACAATAAATGACTATTACATGCCACTGTTTGCGTACGTGATATCTGCATATTCACGTAACTTCACAATGTTCAACTCGTATCTCATAATATGTAGCTCTTATCTTGAAAAGTGTCTAGTACATAAGTGAGACAAATTATAGAAGTTTAAGATATGACTAGTATTTTCGAATGAGGAAATGAAGTCATGGTTTTGGCCAGGCAATCTTTATAATCCGCCACTCCCTTACTAATATGTGCCCTGGGATTATGAATTGGACTCGTTATAACAATTAAAAGAAATCTCTTGTGCAAGCAACTATTTGTTAAAGGTGATTTTAGGGAGCTAGGCACTGTTGTCAAGAAGATTTCATTGAAAAGAGTCCAAATGAAATGAGAATGTTGACACACTAAGATTGGCTCGAGACTAAGGCACGAATACACTAAAACTCATTAAAGTGGACATTAATACGAATAAATGATTTCTTACGATATTAAATAAAACAATTGTAGATATAATTTTTACGACACTACAACGTGTATTTAAATGCAACGGATTAAATATTTAATCAGTATTAATGGATTTTTAAATTTATTTATAAGGTTTATCTGAGAAACTTTAATTATCAAATTATTAAAATAGATATAAGGATTAATTTTAGCATTAGTTTTAGTAAGATTAGGCCAAATATTTTGCTTAGATTTACTTAGATTACTTTATTATTTTCGATTAATGAAATTGAAAAAGTAATAAATTACTTTACCAATTCATTTCGAATTATTTATTATTTTATGTTTCATGCATTAATTAATAGCTAGATTGGCTTACAATAAATTATCATTCATTATTTTCAACGTTAAAAGGCTTAATTATAAATGTAAATATTTATCTTACAAAATTATTCCATTGTATTATTTCCTAATCATATTTCTTGTACATTTGCAAATACATCCAGGACATATAGTAAGTCAAATTACGCACTCCGATTAATATAATCACAATAATGTGTATTAATATTGGAGTTGAATAAATTTAGTAGCAATTATTTAATGAATTTATCGTCAATTTATATGCAGATTAATATTGTTCTATTTGCATATACCATTGTTGTGGAAAATAAAAATGGAAAAATGGACCATTAGCAATTTAAATACATGTAATAAAAACGCGTGTGTCATCTTTAGTAAATTGGTTGAATAAATTGAATTGTATTTAGTTATATTTAAAGTCTATTAAACTTGTTATCATATTTTTTTCTGATCGATTGAAATTCACAAATTCCGTTCAACCACTTCAAAATTAAGAAATCTAACTAATAAAAATTGTAATATAAACATAAAAATATATATAATACATATAAATCTTGCATATTAATAAAAATAAAAATTCTTATTTCATATATTATTATTAGTACTACGTATCTATTGATTAAGGCAATACTCGTAAAATGAATTGTAATACTTATCGATTAACTGTAATTTCGTCTTTTTACACGAACTATAATATTTTACGTATTATTAAAATAATTACTCTTTACATAACAGTTAACATCAAATATGACTATTACTTTTAAAAACTATTCACAAGAAAAATGATTAACATTAATATATTTATTTAAAATATTCTTTATTAAAATTCATACAAATATTAGTTAAAATTTATAATTTAAAGTCTAATATTTTATAAGAAGGGAATGAACTATTAATTATTTTTAACTACCAATGAATTCGCGTAAAAGCTATATTTAAACTCTTTATAAAATTAACCAGATATTACATAAAAGTAGTAATTAATTCATATTTTATAATTCGGTATTAAATTCCCAAAATTTATTCTTAATGTCATTGTAATATGTATAATATTTAAATTATTTCAAGAATTTTCTTGCTTGAAAATTGAGTAATGGGCATATAACTTTATATTACAATTTCAACGAGACTCTCGTGACAATTTACATAGAGTATCATATCACTATGTATTCGATTATTTAGTCATAAGCACAAATATAGATATATAATCATCTCGCAAGCAAATTTGATATCACTGCATGTTTAAAAAGGACAAATTGACTAAATAAACATGAAAATAGGGAAGGGTCATTTATAATTCAGAATATATGTATTATCATAAAACTATTTTATTACAATTGTTTTTAATGATATATAATTCTCTGACTGTTAAATATTATTTTGCATTATTATTTTGATATCTTTCTGATTTTGAAGGTTTATGTTAAAATCTTATGGTCATATTCAGTAAAGTATTGTTCGCTATTTATAATTGTCGTAAAAATAGTTGAGTCTTAAAGAGCTTAAGTAAAAATATAGCATCCAATTCAGTAAAGTTTTATTTGTATATTATGTTATAAAATTTGAAGATTTTTATGGAACCTCAAGTTTTGAATAAAGATTCATAAATATAGATTTATGTGTTAAGTGTTGCGTTAAAATCATATAAGAAAATCGGATTATGACTGTATTTACAATTGTTTAATGTACGAAATACATTCCATGAATAACTATAATTAATGCGATTAAATTTAATCGTAGAAGCTAATAAATTGTAGTTAATAATATTGTATATGTATATACGTGCTTATATGTACGAGTTTGCATGCATGGAATGAAATAAACCAATTCAATTTAAACGAAATTATATCACAGATTAATAAGAAATATCATGTATAAATAGACAAATGACTGGCCAAATCCATATCCACTGTCACGATCAAACGGTAATTTCAGGAGCAAAACGTCAAAAGTCCTTGCTTCTTCGATTCATCCGTAATATTTTTTCGAGCCCCCTTCCCACCCTCGCCGTAGCTTTTCCCACCACATAAGCACATAATCTTACGTCTGCTCTCGGTTGAGTTGACTCAACGATAACAACCCGCGCGGAGTCTCGGCAAAGCCACGTATTGGTATTCAGCATTATCCCAACAAGTCATTCAAAGTTTTGAACGATGCTTTCTTGCACGTGGAGCGACAGGGAGTGCGAGAAGGAAGAGAGGCGGAAAAGTTTACGCACGGAGAGCATCCTGTTGGTACTGGCTTGAAGTGTACGTGCATCTGGCTCGTCGCTCGCAAACTCCGCGTATTACTACTGTGCCTCCTCATTGGTTCTTCAGTTTATCCAGCCGTTAAAAATTTATCGGGCGAATTTGGAAAAGATGTATTTCCTCGGGGCCTTTCTTTTCCTCTTGATCTCCAGCAAAATCACTTCTTCAAAGGGATCTGTTTAAAGCGATAGACTTGTATATCCCAGCGTTTGATAAAATAAGCAATTGCCATGGAGTGCTTAATTATAGGAGAACCAAGAGTAATTGACTTCATTTGCATTGCTGCTTTTTTTCATTTAATCAGTATATTTTATCGATGCTTATTCACAATAAAGCAATGTTTATCACGTCGCTGAGTATTTTGATATTTCAACTCAGTTTTTATCGTTTGATAAGCATCGTTTAAATCAATCAGGAGTTTAAAAAAGGGAAAGTATATACTTCAAACTCTTCAGAGAGTAAGAAGAAATCGAAGAGACGAAAGTAACAATGGTGTACATATAATAGAAAAACTTTGAATTTATTTATTATTTATAAACATTTTTTTCCTATATTGTACAGAATATTTTACATTTAGCGTATGCTTGCACATACGAGCATTTATGTCTATATACACATACTTTATTGATTTAAGTGATAAATATCTTAAATACACGTATAAGAAGTATAAGCACAATTGATTATTCATAAATGTAGAATGTAATACTGTAAAAACTCAAATCGCTGCTTATATTCTCGATTCATATGTAAAGTCACGTGCTGAAATGTATTCTGTTTTCATAGGTTGGCACATGAAACGATATTGCTCTCCTCCATATATTGTGCACACCGATACATTTTAAAATAGCAAACTCGGTTACCTACCTCCTCTTGATTTTCCGCTTTTTGTGACAATCGAATTATTCATCGAGTTTTGCGAAAAATTATTTTTACAAAACAGCTCCCGACTTTTTGTTATTAATTATATATGAAATACATTTATAGACTTGGTCCATTTCAACAAAAAAATAATAAATAAATAAATATATATATATATATATATATATATATATATATATTATAAATGTATAAAAATATGTAAAAGTATATCTTAAGATGAAAAGTAATTTAACTTAACAAATTAGATGAAAAAATTTTGTACTTAGTTTACGTTTTATTAATTACACTATCGTTTAACAAATGTTAATGTTGATAATTTTACATAAGATATCAACAATAAAAATTTAATTCAGTTATAAAGATATGTCTACAAACAAGGCAGTGGCGGCTTTCTCAAAATCTTGCTCCCGCAATATATGTTTAACGTACATAAGTTTAGGACATACGCAAATAGAGTTTAGTTCTTATAAAAGATATTGTTCAGCTGCATCTAATTGCATCGTTATTTGAGGCTGTAAAAAAAAACACTTCATGAAAATTAAATAGAAAATTTCAGTAACAATATTTATTTCCAAACTTCGAGCCATAATTTATACTATTTAAATTTATTCTTAAATAACAATTACCATCCTCCACTTTATTTATCCTCTTTCGGAATTTTGCTCGGCCGACTTGTTCGCACCTTACGAGGCGTCAGAGAAATGCCAACTAATTTTCTCTTATTTTTTCGAGCGTATTTTAGCCGTTTTACTGCAAACGCAGCTAAGAGCTTTCGACGCTATATGTTCCAAGTCTCTAATCTGAAATTAAGCTGCAAGGTTCGCTGGGTTACAAGTGTAAGTTGAGAATAAGTATTTATGCTTGGCGTATCTATTTGATGTGTGACTGAGCTGCGGCATTGAAATTATGGTAAGCAGTATGAAATTTATACGTGCTATGTGAATCAGAGATTTATTGTTTAGAATAAATGTTCCCTTGCTTCGATACAACTTATTGCTAATAATTCGCTTACAATGCATAAATATATTAAAACAAAATTTTTACTTAATTTACAACGATATTTAATGTTAATTCTCCTTAAGCACGAATATCAGATATGAATGCTTGTTCCTCTTAGAAATTTGCTTCAGTACATAAAAGAGACAAATCATTGATAAAAATAGTACGGCATAAGCTAAAAATTTGAAAAAAGAAACTGCCTCTTCTAATGTAACCGTTTCAGCGAATAATCCGATCAATTTACAATTAACTCAAATCCACGCCTGATTCGGTTAATCAATTGAGTGATTCAATTACTGCTTGCACGATACAGAGATTGCCCAACAAATCAGACCCAGGAGAAAATAGATTTCCACTGGACGAAGGTGAGAAAAGTGCAAGAGATTGGAATGGAGAGAAGTTGGATGAGAAATAAAGAACGAGAAAAGAAAGTAATTACTATAACGGGCGGTCTAAGTACATTTTACAATCGATTAAATAAAAGATTTACGGATAATAGTCCTAGAATAACAGCACCGCAACATTAACATTGAAATTATGTTCAAGGAAGGGAACATTGCGGCATTTTATATAGAAAAAGAGTCCCATTTAAAACTATCTCTTTATTATTCAATTTTCGTCTAATTGAACTTCTACATCTTCTTTATTTTTAATGAATAGATATTCGAGTAAGAAGCCGTAAACAAGCCATTTCGAGCTTAATGTAGAATCGATTTGAAAAATTTGTATGATTTGCTATTATTGCATGGCGATTCTTTAATGAGCAAAAACGTGAAAAATCTTAAAATTATAATAATCGACAAACAATGTGATTTTATTAAATACGCTTATGCAATTGAAAGTACAAGACTGAAAATGTCTTGCAGACAAATTCGCGACCAGAGTTCTCCTTGGAAAGGGGCACCCAATGAGGAGCGCAGACTTGCGCTAAGAAGGGCTATGGTCGCCCTAAGAAAATAGAGGAGCTGCGACCGTGTCGTGGCGAAAAAAGCAAATAGAAAGTCCGACGTAGCGACTTTGACTTCATGGATATTCGTCTCTCTATATTGGCCAAACTGAATCCAGCGAGCGATTTCTCGGTGGGTCTCTCGTGCCCTTTTCAGCCCATTACGACAAGTAAGCTCGTACCAATCGGGGGTATCTTCCCCACTTTTAGTCTAGACTTTGTCACGCAAACCACGAGTCTCTAGTCATATGGAAGCCCTTTCTTCGCTCCCCTTCTCTCTTCATTCGAGCTACTAATGTTGTATCACTGACGCAAATCAACTCTCGTGTACCTGTTTTAACCGCTCCAAGTCCAAACTTAATTTAATATACATATATGTACATATATATATATACATATATACTCAGGAAGTATAAATAATATGAAGAAAAATACATTAGGATGCAATGAGAAATAATGTTTTAGCCGTAATGCAGTGTATAGATAAGTACAAGAATGACACGTGCATCTATGCATGCGTAGATATCATTCAATATTTATTCCTTTAATGCTTATAGCCCGTAAATGTGAAAATTTCTAATCAAAGATATAATAACAAATTTGTCGCGTATTTTTAATTTCGTATTTCTTCCAATAATAACGCAGAATCAACGACATCGATTATTCCATGGATGTAAATAATAATATTCCGTTTAATGTTTAAACATTTTATATAATTATTATAAAAGGGTAATCTGTGAATGATTAGAAAGTTCTATGAGATTTTTGGATTTACTAATCTATTAGATTCTTCCACTCATTATTAATTAGTAAATTTACAGATTAATATCTTCAAATTTAATGTATTTTTATTTTGAATTTGAAATTCGCATGCAAATTTGTAGCATTTACGTCTCAAACTAACAGTTCCATTCAGGCCTTTGTTGCGTATCTCCAATAGAGGAATATTGAAATTAATTGCAACACAATTTCCACTCAATATATATTCAAAAATTGCCGTAATCGTATACATCAACCTCAATAATTCTAATAGAATCATTTTAAAATTGACATTTTAATCCGAGTTTTGGACCGTATTATTAAAAAGTTCGGTAATTGTATTTGAAACTTCACAGAACATGCGTACGAGAAAGAAAAATCATTTCATATTTAATATTATTTAACAATAGTTTGATACTATGCATTCAATTTGTGTATTTATAAATTTTACGCTCATGCTCGTTGATTTATCAAATTTTAGACCAAGTTTCGTAATAGCAAAATTCCCAGGTTATAAATTACATATGATTACATATAGTTTGCTTTCTAATTTAGAATTCATGAAACATTCATAATGAAATCTATTATTATTAACAGGACAAAATGTAATACTAAATCAATAACGATGTTCGAATCCCTAGAGAAATTTGAAACATGGTATATCATATATTGATTTATAATACCATAGTTCTATTATTTCAATTTCAGTCTTTTCCCCGTGATGTTTATACGCATTTCTTGTATCTTACATCTAAAAAATTTACGACAAAAACATTTAATTGCCCGCGGATATTTACTCAAGAATATAAACAACAATTTTTTAAAATATTTTATTTTATGTGAACATTTTCCGAGTACCATTACTCTTATGTTTCGTGTAACTGCTAACGAAATCGTCAGTTTTAAAATTAATTATTTTTTATGAACAATGCGAGTAGAATGATATAGATAAATTAGTATTTCAATAGAAAGAATGGATCAAATTTTATGTCTTTAAAAAAAATAAAATTGTATATAATTTTTCAGAGTAGTAATACAAATAATTCTGGTAATCTATTGAAATATCAAAATTATATCAGTTTGCACATATTTGCAATACATTATACATTACGAATTAAAATAATTACATAAACTATCATACTGTTCGAGATTTAGTCAACAAATCTCTTATATAAATTATTCAGATACGCGACTTTTCTTTTTCAAAATATTCGTATATTAATAAAAGGCCGAGCTTGAGCTAATACATATTTTAGTACTACATTTCGACCTAGGCTTGACCTTCTTCTTCTTGGAATGCTCGCACCTTTCGAGTAGAGCTGTATGTATAATCAGCGCAACAAACATACAAGTCAGTAACTATCAATACAGCGGTCAGTAAGGTCATATTTAGCGTGCTCCGTGTTATTATAACAGTTGTGAAACTT
>JAPYYT010001236.1:0-49540 GCA_030522565.1 Ceratosolen corneri
TATATATATATATGTAATCAATAGGTAATGTTCTACGGCAGATTTAGGGGTATATTGTTTATTATTATGTTGCTATTTTGGAAAATAAATGCTGTGCTTCAAATAAATCCGATAAATCTTATAACTTATGTATATTTGTCGAAAGTTAGACTCGATTGAAAAGATCTAACGAGGTTAGAAAAATATACGACCAAAGCTCCAACACTTTAAACTTTATCGTCTGTTAACTACGTGAGGTATCGATTGATCCATTGATTTGACAAATATTTTTAAATTGGATAGTATATTGAACCTACAATAACTGTCGTGCCTTTCACATTAAAAAGCTATACTTGCAAATAATTTAAAGTTATACTAAATTAATTCTGCATTACCTCTAAGCAATAAATTTATTGAACGTACATTCGGACAATATTTTTTTAGACGAATAAGCCAGTATTAATTATTCAATTAAGGATGAGCTGCATTGATTTAGATAATTTCGAAGTTTATTGTAAGAATCTCTCATTTAAAATCAATAACTATGATAATTTTCAAGACAATATTAAATTCATTGAAGAAATGTATTTACAATTAATCTACTTATTTTCTGTTATATTTTATATTATTTTTATATTTTATGAAATTTTTATATCTTTTCAATATAACATTTTAATTACATAGATGGTAAGAGTCTCAATAAGTTACAATTGATTTTTTTTAAACCGTTTATAAAAATAAATATTATAAATATATATATATATATAATCATTTTCAAATAATCGGACCGAGATTTTTAAATTATTTAAAATTTTTTGCTCTATCATTTAGTATATAAACTATGTATATTTTTGCGACAAACAATGCTTTATAGCTTTTTTAAACTTCGACACTAGATTTGTTCAATATGAATTGTGCATAGTATGTTATATTATGGCCATCATCTTGTCTTATTATGTTTGATTTCCTTATTCTTTTTCACATTTTCTTTTGTTGGTGGAGTTACTTTATTAAACATATACTTGAATATATCGATAAGTAGAGACGCTACGTCGGACATAAAAGCTGTTGTAGAATAACTATTTTCATTGTATAAACTATAACAATAATATTTTATATTTTGTTAATAATCATTAGAATTATTAATATTAATAGAAAAAGATATGTTTTACATTTTCTGGAAAAATAGTTGTTTTTAATTATTGTACATCTTCAGTTAACAATTTTCTCTTACTGTCATTATTAAAATCCACAATTTTCAGCGCATTATATTATAGTTAATAATATTTTTATAATTTAAAAATATGTCAGATTTAAGCTGTTTAAGATGTTCTAATGTACACAAGATTTGATAGGAGAGAGGTGCAAAATAATTTATTTTACTTGTATTCTGAGTTTAAGTAATTATTAGAAATAAGTACAAGTCTATTAATTATCAGAAATATAAATTGTTAAATAGATTCTTTCTTATGAATTATTTTCAAAACTACTTTTCACGCGGAAGCAAAATATCAGGAGGAAGTAATGCGGGCATGAGCTTTTACGACATTAAATTGAAATTTCATTTCAAAGTTAGAAATTTAGGAACCATCTTCTAATTCTGGAATTTCCGGAACACTCAGTGGCTGCTAAATTTGGCTCTAAATTTTCTGTCGCAGCACGGTCAATCATGTCATCGTGGTTCATGCGCCGCTTAATAATGACGTCACTTGCATAAATCAGGGTTTTTTTTTTTAAACGTGATCTCAACTAATTAAATATTTTCAATATAGGGTTTGGATTTTTCTGATTAATGAAACAGTGCGCACGCGCAACAAAGATATTGCACCGCGTGTTTTTCGTATGAAGTCGTAGACGGTGCATTTTTTGTAGAATTATGTGCTCACTGTCTACTCCAATTTTCACGATATGACGACGTAGAATTCGTATTACTCGCCCGCGGTCGATTGCTCTGGAATCCATTTTGTTAGATACCACGACGCTTAAGGTGCCTAGCGAATGAAAGAGAGAGAGAGAGAGAGAGAGAGGGAGAGAGAGGGAGAAATGCGAGAAAGAACGAGCAATCGTACGTGTAAAGGGAATCTTTGAAAGGTGATTGTCAAATAAGGAAGGAAGAGAGAGTAATTAATAGGCTGAGGCAGATATCTAATAGTATTCATGATTTACCGTGTCAACTAACTTTAATATTACATTGATTATTTTTAGATTTTATTAATTCATCTAATAAAATAAATAAAATAGATGGTTGGAAATAACAAGAATAGAGCAAGAGAATTAATGCCGATCCCGTATTGAATAGATAAGAGAAGGAAAAGCGTAATGGATACCGTGGGTGAGGCGAATACCTTCGTTAGTTTGTAAATCAGAGGTCCTAACTGTAACTTGATAACGCTCCGATAAATATATATATTTTAAATTGTGGGGTAAATTTAGAGATACGAAAGATCATTGCAATAGAGCTTTATACATTCACAAAGATGTAAAAAATGTTGTGACTTAAAGGATAATGAATGTTCGTGTTATAGTCTGCTCCAAGCTAAATTTCAACGAGCTTTTTCATATTTGACGCCACAACCAAAAATCATTAATAATAAAAAGACTGTACATAGTACGTTAGAGATATAAATTATTAGCACTTAGAATTATTGTTCATTGCTAATTAGACTATTGGCAAGTAATAATTATTATTAGTAGCCAAATATTATTTAGAGCATTATAGATTTATACCGAAAGATTATGCTTGATTGACTCAATTTATTGCACGTAATCCACGACGGACTGTAATTGTGTATTGCAATACTTATATTTGTAATTATTATTTATGGCATGATTACTTTTTGTTTAAGTACTAATAATTTTTAAGACTTTTATTTGTGCCTTTAATAATCTATTGTTTTAAGATTACATCAAATCGCTTTTTTTTTTTACAAGAAGAAAAGAAAAAAAAACATCAAAACTGACAGGCTGTTTTTAAATTTATAACTTTGACTTATCCTTTGCCTTATTAAGAAATATTGATTTTCATATAAAAAGATATGCGCCATAAAAACATATATGCTGTGTTTTAAAAAATACAAAACCAATTTCTAGAAATTGAAAGCGAAAAATAAGTGCACTTTATTGTCACATCGATGGTTATCGACTTTCTATAAATAATTAAATATAAATAACAATTCTAAATATAGAATAATGTAAAAGTTTATCTTTAATTATTCAAATGGATATATAAAATTGTTTATTATTAAATTACCATTACATCATTCGTTTCAAAGTATAGAAAATTATCGTTGTTTCATGCTTCATGTATGCTGCTCTTTCTTATATTTTTACATACAATTTTAATATTAGTATAAATATGATTTATGCATGCCCAATTTTTTTATTTTACAATATTTATGTAAAAATATTTACAATACCCATCGAACTCATCACTGTATTTTTCACTGGTTTATAATAAATTATAAACTATATCGCAACTGTAAAACTCTAATCATTTACGACAAACTATTAGTATGAAGAATAAAAGTCGAGAACGGAAATAAATAATAATGTTAAAAATATAAATACCTATAAAATATAAATGTAAATATAAAACTTTTTATTTTATTTATTCTAGCTTCTGTTACAACTATAATTTATTTTAAATGGCTCATTTTTATTAACTTAAATTAGACGTATAATATTAATAGTTTATAATGTCAAGTATAACTATGGTTTAATGGAAATAATAATTGCCTTATTTATTATTTTATAACAAACATTCGCATATATAACTCACTTCAGTTGAAAAAATTACAGATATTTTTATACTAATAATTTCATTTGTATTTTATTCATCACAGAATTGTATTTTGATGAAAAATTTTATGTAATATTATAGTTGATGTTTATGTTTTATTAAAGCAAAATTTATTTTCTAAAATGAGCAAAATAAAAGAACATAAAACAAAGGAATTGTTTGATTTGAAAACAAATGAACAAATGAATTCATTAGGAATTTTTAAAATGAAATACTTGAGTAAAAATAAATAAATAATTTTATAGCTCATTTACAATATTAAAGAATAAAAAAGTTTTTTGATATAAATTTAGGAATTTCCAATTGCAAGAATAAGAATCATAAGTCATACAAATATAATTATATAATAGTTACTTATATTATGCGTATGATATGAACAAAAAATAAAAAATTAGTATCAGCCCTAATGAATTGTCCAGAATCTAAAAAGAAATATGAAACATCATTAAGCTAAAATATCCACAAGTATATATAATGAAAATGATATTGAAAAATATAAATGAATATATAAAATTGTATTTAAAATTTATGTATACTTTAATTTTCTAATGAGACTTCAATAAGTGTTACTATTTAATATTGATTGATTGCCACAATTGAAATTTTAGTTTAAATTATTCGTATTCGTTACATTCGATTGAAGTCATGAGAAATAATTAAGAGAATTTATAAAGATAAATGCGTTGATACTCAACTTGAATGTATCATTGTATTATTAATATAAAAATTTAATGAATAAATGAAGTAATAAATTGCTTTTATCATATTAATGAACTATGGAATGATATTAAAAATAATTTACGAATTTCATTCGGCAGTTCCCTAAATTTTATTATAGAAGTAAGTATTCTTATGTAAATTTAATTTAAAATGTTTATTCTTATGTAAGGAATCAACAAATGATATATACACGGATAATATCGTTAAATATCTATTAAAATACACATTGAATATCTAGTGAAAGCAGAAATTTCATCGTTCTTCAAATTTATCTTTTACGAATATCTATTATTTATTAATATATATATAATAGAACAAAGAGCAAAATTTTTAACGCATTAACCTATTAAGAATTAAATTTCTCGATATTAATAAAAGTTGATAACTTATAAAATCAATATGGGCGAAAATTTTTTATAGAAAAGTAATAGTAAGTAAATTTTTTAACTTTAAATTTTAATATAATTTTAATTAATTGTTCATTTTCTATTTAATGATCTTTTAATATTAATTTACAATTAATATTCTGATATTTTAATATCAATATTTTGATATTTTAAATTATTGATAATAGTATAATTATTAGTAGCGGCAATTGAATGAATCAAGGGATCAATATGTGACAATAAATTTTTAATGTGATTTTAAAAGTTTGATAGATACAAAAAAAATTTACAAAAAATTTTATATAAAAATTTAATTCAAATTAGGGGAGGATCCGATAAAGGAAAAGAATCATAAACATATTTTTAAATTTTTTAAATATTTTTCAGATATATTTATTTAACTTTTTAAAACATTTATATATTATTATTATAACACACACACACACATGTATATATATATATATACATGTATATATAAATTCATACATATACGTATATAGGTAGATAGGTCAGTTGAACTGGGTCGTTTTTTTTCAAGATTTTAATTAAAAAATCTGAAGAAAGCAAGTAAAGCAATAAATTAGTTACGGAGCAACTAGATTTTGAGAAAGCCTACAAACTGTAAGATTTGACAATGGCTTTAACAATAGTGTTCAGACTAATAAATTTATATGTTAAATAACTGCTTATTAGTTAAATAACTCAAATGGTAATAATATTATACGAAAAATAATATTAAATGATAATAATAATATCGAATAATTTTCACTTATTTTATTAATCAAAATAAAGCAATAATTAAAAAAGTAATAAATTCAACTGGTAATAAAAATATTTATGTTGATTAAAAATTAATAAAAGAATTAAATTGAATTAAATTATATTATTAACACATAATTTTTATAAAAATTATAATCTTGCAGGCAGTTTATCGAATAACAATTTCAAAGATTCTTAAAAACTTTATTAATTTATATGTAAATATAAGGATTATAAAATTATTTAAATTGAAAATTATATTGTATAAAATATAATTAATATTACATTAAAACTTAATTAAAAAGTTTAATCCAAATAATAGTTTAAATTTCGTTTAATTTAACGACATAGTAACATAATTTCCCTTCAGATTAAAACTTATTGTTGGCATTTGACGATTGTTAGTTCCTTAATTTTAATATTTTAAAGAAAAATTAATCTTATAGGTACGTATATAATGTCGTATATGTTAGGAATTGCCGTCGTCATCGGTCTTCCATGATTTGAAAACAAAATGGTATGAAATATTAATGTGTTCTGAATTTCTAGCGTGAGTAAATGCAATAAACACCGTTAATCTAAATCTTAAACTCCATCACTTTTTAGGCTGCATTAAAAACTTATGTATGGAAAATGGAAAACAACCGAACTAGAACTGCTGTTATTGTACTTAAGGTCAGGTGTAGATTATTCACCAGCAAAAGGTTTAATCTCCAGCTTATGATTTAACTTGGCTATAAGGGATTTACTATACTAATGTAGCATATTTTCAAGACGTTAATATGAAATAATTAAAGTGTATATCATTGCCTATATCAGTCATTTCAATGGGAATTCAAAATAGTTTATTAAATTTTCTCTAATAATATTCCGAGTTGCATTACAATTGTTTTTTTTTTGTTGTAAGACTAAATATGCTGAATTTCCATCTGCAGTATCGAATTCTTTCTTATTAACATTAAAATAAATTCAAAAAGAAAAATGATGTAGTAATTAGTTGCTGTAAATATAAAAGAAATATTGTCATTAACATTGAGTTAAATAATGTTGGTTTTTATGAAAATTTAATAAATTAATAGAAACGACTGAATCGAGTAATAATTGTTAAAAACGTTGACAATTAAATATTACAAAATTGAAATTTTTAATCTTTATTGTAACAAATTAGCTTTCAGTAGTTAATTTTATTAAGCCGACATCCTATAATCTACTATTACACAACTTTTTTTATTTGCATAAGACTATTACAGTAAGCTGTATTTTTTATTTTAATACACGTAAATAATGTTTTATAAAC
Source organism: Ceratosolen corneri (assembly GCA_030522565.1). NCBI lineage: Eukaryota > Metazoa > Arthropoda > Insecta > Hymenoptera > Agaonidae > Ceratosolen > Ceratosolen corneri. Next base: position 6,941 of record JAPYYT010001236.1, read on the forward strand.
TTGTCGTTCTACTCTAAATCTTCTTACGAATTAATAATAAAAGAATTTTAGAGTTAATAAAATTGATTTTATTCTCTGTAATGGCTTATTCGTTTATTTATTTAATAAGAAAACCCCAAATATAATTTTGCATAAAAATTACATCTTTACTAGCATTCATGATTTCTAAATCCGTTGATATACTAAAATAGATATAAATAATATGATCATTTTTAATAAAGCAGTATGATTTGGAATAAGAGATAATGCATTGACGAAGAATGTGGATAGATTTAACTAAATATTTACACGCTTATTGAATATTCCATATGTTTATGGATTTGGAGTAAATAAGTAATAATTATAGTAAAAGTGCCAATAATTCCTTAGTCATTATATTACGTTACATTTAATTATTTAAAATAGTCATTATGTTACATTTAATATTACAATAGTTAATACCGTTCATTTAAATTGGTTGTCAATTCTATTTGTAAAAAGGAAGTAATTTTTTTAAACAAATTATAATAAATAATATTCAATTTTAATTTTTACTATACGTATACAATATTATTGTCCCTGAATGCGGAAGTTTGCTTATCTCCTGAAGAATATTACTGAATAGGTCGTTTAATAATATGTAAAATTAATAAAAAATACAATTACATCAAGTTCAGAATACAATTTTATGGTAAAAATATCAAATACCTTATTGGTAATCATTCCTAATGTAGTTGCTTGTAATTTTTCTTGAACATTCATAAATTTATGAGCACATATGTTTCTAATTGTCTGAGGTTTGATATTAACATAATCTTTCTTTGCAGTTTTGCAAAGTAGAATTGCGAGAAAAGAAGAAATGCGTACAAATGCGCACGTATTCACCCGCGCTCACGCGCACACAAACACACAGCGAGAGAGAGAGAGAGAGAGAGGAAGAGAGAGAGAGAGAGAGAGAGAGAGATGGAGAGAGATTCAAGTGCGAAATGTAACGAAAATGTCTTTCGGATATGTCTATTGTAAGCTGTTTTTCATTCTCTTAGCACCGCCGTATTTCGTCACGTCGAGCCATTTTACTCAAGGGCGATTAATTTAATCTTGAAGCCCTCGTGTGTGTGTGCAGGTGTATGCCCACACGAACTATGCATTCTGCAATCGTGTGCGCGTGAATCTGACTGCAGGTGTGTGGGTATATTGGGGCTTGTTTTCGCGGCGTCTAATTAGCGTCGGAGGCTGCAAAATTCTGAGAATTTATCCAGTCAGTTGATGTTCCGTAAAATCGTAAATGTGCGTAAATGTGTGTAAAAAGATGAAAGAGTGTCTTGGAAGATGGAGGTTGACTCAAATTGTCTTGTTGACTGGTACGTAACAGACGAAGGGTTATGAGATTAAAGTTATTGGCCAAGTGGATGACGGAAAGGAGCCTCGAAATTTCGAGCACCAGTAGTTGTATTAGATTATATTTGTTTGACAACAATTTTTTCGCTTGGCAGTATTTTAATTTTAATTTGAAAGAGCCCGTATCGATAATTTCGATGTATTATCGGTAATATTTGGGCGAGATAATTCGTTAGTATTTACAATTAATTTTCAAAATTTAATAATTGCGTGTCCAGTATCCGAATGATATGCAATATTAAAAAATAGCTTATTTTTAATTAATTTTCGTACATTTATCACGTAATTTGAACACTATTCTTTATCCAAATGTCTCTATTGAGTGATAATGCAAATCTGCACTATAACGAAATATTTTAATAAATAGCCTTGTTGATACATCGTAGGTCATTGATAGCGGATAAAAATTTCGTCGGATGACTTGATGACTGTCAAATGATTGGTCATTATAATAAATAAACTATTTAGATCTAGAGCTCGGCGGATGTCAGGGAGCATCGAATGTCTTTGAAAAGTTGATTCTTTCGATACCCCTCATAAATATTTCCCTCCCATGAAAATCGCCACGCATTACACACGTCCTAAGCAATAAACGAGCAATTTAACTTTTAGGTTAAATTAGCTAGGCAAGTTTGTCCATCTAATCACTCGTCCGACTCTCCTGAGCAAATGTTGCATCGGCTGGCAATGTAATTAGTCGGGAGCAGCCTTAAATATCAGTCCACTATAATCTGTCCAGTGGAACACAGCTGAGCTTGACATGGAACGACGTGTCGGACGTAAAGGGATAATCGCCCAGGTCGCTACGTGGGAGGTGAGTTGTGGAGTGAGGCAAAGGAAGTGGCGCACGCGATACAATTTCCTCATCATGGCATCAGTCGTTCGCTAGTCGCCGCTTCGAGCACATTGCTCAATTCGGCTTTCAAGTGCTTTCCTCCAAACTTCCAAGATTCGATCAAATTCAATCGGCTTCATTTAGAATCTCGGTGTGAATAGGAGCTTTGTTCGCTGAAAATTGAACCGATTTTGGCTTGGTCTCTGGATTATTGTTGTTGCTTAATTATATAAATTACAGCTTACACATCAACATTATGCTCCGATGTAGTAATTTACATTTACAGCTACGAAGTTACTAGCGCTAATGCCATTGCGCCCTTTTTATTCTCGTTCTTGCCGTTTTATTTATTACTTTGACTTATTGCTCATGATAAATCACCAGGACACGTACGAGCGTGACGCTAAAAAATTGCTTCTGTACTTGCTACGATGAGGATGTTCCAAGCCAGAATAAATACGATGGTATAATGTATTCATCAAATAATTCCTTTTTCTTTATTAGGATTTAGTGGATTTGGTTAGTTCGCGGGCGTGCGCGTTTACAAGTATTTCTGTTCGACTTGCGCTACGTCAATTTGCGAATTTTAGTATCCGATAAAGATTATGCTGAAGTTAACATGGTGGAGCTTTCATTAATTTTTCTCACGTCTGCGTGGCATTCCACGAGAGTCTGCGACAAATTTTTAGCCTCAAATACATTACATAATCGATGTTACAGGCGAGAGAAGACGAAGCTCGACTTCCCTTATTTGGCTGTTGCGGGACCCGTACGAGCGAACTAACTGTCAATTGAAAAATCTATATCCCGTTAATATAAGTACCTTGGCATTTTGCATTTTATAACTGTCAGACAGTAATCTGAATATTTTTTCACTCTCCTGCTTCATCTTCTACCCCATAACCATAAAAATACTTTATCAATGTTAATATTCAGTGTCAGAGTACTTTTGCGAATGTCACATTTCTGAACTAAAAACCTGAGAATTAAATTCAAAATAATTTATGTTAATGTACATTGATAAGCGCATTTGATCATTTTCAAAAAACGTACGATGGATTTCTCAACGGATGATAATTAATTTCCCATCCATTCGTTTATTCCGTATTGTATCGTATTATAGTAGGTGCAACAGAATATGCCGACAATTAAATGTCTCGAGCTGTCTATACGCTGACTATATAATTTTGCATCACATCGACGCATGACCAAACAATTATTAAACAATTGTTATTTATTTCAAAAGATCAGACAACTAGGTTTATAATATATATTTACAACAAACCTCTTCTTCGTTACGTCACACTAAATGGTTGTCCATGTATTGAACACTGACCTATCGACATTAAATGAATAACTTAGTCCTGCTATTTGGACTCTTGACTCAGCTCAACTGAGAGCTGCGATTTAATATAACAGCAACGCCACGCCAGATTAGTTGCAATTAAATTATCTTCTCACGCGACTGCTCAATGACCGCGTCATAGTTAACTGTCCCTTCAACGACAGGGTACTTTAAAGAATCATCGTCAACTCGATAAATCATCCACCTAAAGTTGAATCGCCAGTTTGCTTGATTGTCAGTACCGCGGCCACCCTCATAAGCTCTCTTATGCTAACGTCACTCCAATCAATCGGCCGTCTCAGGACTGAAAAGTACCAGCAAAGCTTAGGCGGACGCGGAAGTTGAGTTGCGTGAGCCAGTTGGAATGAGAGGGGGAAAGCATCCATGAAAGCGATGTTGGAGCTGGTGACAGTGCCCCTCTCGTATATTGTCATCAGCCACACGTCGAGCAAAAGCTGCTTCAGCAAAGCTCAATGCATACCGCAAACACGCTCCATTCGGACTTTGCAGGTCGAGTTGGCTACATCTTCCTCATCATCGGCGGCGAGCGTCTCCTTTAAGTCGGCCGTCCCTCGGACAAGCAGGGCGCTTATGTCCACAAGTAGCATAAGGAGAGCATCGAGATACCGTTCATAGGTACCGTTCATAGGTACGTTTAGGGAAGAGAAGCCGAGGCAGACTCAGCTGGTTATAGCGCAGAAGCTCCTGCAGATTAGGTTGAGGAAGCAAAAGTTGGCCAAGGATTATAGGTTGCTTGAGCATAAGCAGGTTGGAGTGCCAAAGACGGAGAGATCATTTGTTCGATATTATTAAGAGCTGGAATCACTGGGAAGCTAATAACTAATATCGTGTAGATGAAATTCACTTTGTTATATTGGAGTTGAATATTGGTGGTGACCGTTACGCCTGCGATTAGAAGAATCTGCGGATTAGTCGACATTTCAGCTTTTAATTTTGAAATTGGATGTTGAATTGGTATAGGTAGGTTGGTCGTAGTATTGATTAACGAATAATATAATTGTCAATTAAAGCTAAAGTCAAGACGTTTCGCAGAAGCGTTTTGTTATTCTTTTTGGAGCAAACAGGTTAATTTGATTTCTCTGTAGTAAATTATTAATCCACGCGAGCAATACTCATTATTATAACTAATTGCGCGCTACGATATATATAGTTAAATATCGTATAACTATTGTAAAACAATCGCCAAATTATCGGTGCTTTAATGAGGAATTTGAATCTACATTATAATATTTAAAATATTTATAGATAATATTTCTTAAATATATACCAAAGCTCATGTGCATGTATAATGATCGTAATATTTTTCATGATTTTAAAATAATTTGTACTGTAAGTGAATATATGATACAAATTGAATGAGAGAGAGAGAGAGAAAGGGAGAGAGAGAAAATAAATTTATAGTGTATAGAATCTTAAATTAGTTTAGAGACACAATTTAAAATTACAGAGCCTCTCCAACATTCAAATATATTAATTTATATAATACACAAAGTATGCTTGCTCTCTTACTATTGAAAAAGTATTGATTTTTCGAGATTTTTCAAATGCATAAACATTACATAAACATTATACAATTTCTGCATGGATTTTGGATACATTAATCAATTACTATTAAACCACTTTCTTCGTGTGAAAATGCTTCTTACCAAAATCTTATTGTATTTTTAAATATTTTGCAAAGTATACATTATCAAATCTTATAAATTGGCAGTTTATAATTGTGATTTATAAGATATTGATAATTTTAAAGAGCCTCTGCAATTTAAGTTAATGTGTTGTCACAATGATAAAAGTCTCACTCGGATTGAGTGTGCTATAAGAGTTTATAACCCAATTTATAACTTTGATAGGTTTTCCCTTGTGTTTTACTTGTAAATTATATTTTTTTTTGAAGTAAGCAATGTCTTGAGTTCATAAGGTTTGAAAAAAAAATTATTTTTGCCCGTATGAATTTGTTTATCTTAAATTTTCAATACTATTACAAGGCTCGCATTGCTCGAGCACCGAAATCAAACACTAATATTATTTCTGAATTTGCTCATAGTTCTGATGTAGGAGTTTATCTTTGAAATAACATTCGTCTCGATCAATTTGCGCCAAGAGCTAAATTCTTTTAAAGATAATTAGTTTAAGGCCATTAGGTTAACAAGCCAAGTGCGAGGATTTTCAGCTTTTTTGTACATTCGCTTCTTAACGTGCGACAAAGAAAAACAAATACTAGCAAATGCATATCAATTTTCATTAAAGGCTCTCGCATTCGTCGTCCCATGCTCATCCCCACTCCAAACGTAATATCGATGTAAATTCACGAAATTCAGTTCATTTGGACATGACGTGCGATCCACGAACATCTATAAAAAAAAATAGTCCTCTTTCTTTTTTACATACGCTCTATAAATTCTCGTCAAGGTCGGCTTCGATCCAGTCGACGAAAAGCCGCGCATAATCGGAAAAAATCTATTTCAGGTGCGACGGCTAATTCGATAATGAAGATGCCGCTCGGGTATTTGTGACTTGAGTTGCCGGTGCGGTAGATTTTCCACGGCTCCTTGTTCGCGGCAAATAATTTTCCCGACTTTTCTTCCATCATTACGCATCCTTTGTCGATCCTTTATTCTCGCATATTATTATAAATTCAGAGGCTGCTTTCTTATCGGCTTGTGGTTGCTGCGATGCTTATGCAATTCTACTTAATTTAACTCTATATTTTCCATTTACTCCTTGAAGCAAATAGAACTTATAAAGAGACAACCAAATAATAAAAAAAATCCTAAATTATCAAAATTAACAGTAAAATTGGCAAGTGTGAATGTAATGACAATCGAACTGAGATCAACAATATACAGATTATTACGTAGCTTTATCAAAGTAATTTATTTCACTTATCATACACGTATGCCAGATATCGATATTTCTTCGAAATGACATTTTTACATTGATATATATATATATATATTGAAAATTTATCTTCGCAAATCCTCCTAATATTACTACATCACGGTCTCGCTTTTATTTAATTTCATTTTACAACCAAGACTAACAATAAATAAATTGCATTAAATTTCATTTAATATTAAGCTATCTTTAAAGTTATAATGCACAGTTTGTTTACTATCGAATACAAATTAAATATGTTTTGGAAATTTCGCTAGAGCTATTATTAATGCTTTTATAATTAAAAAGTGCTATTAAAATTTCAACAATCATTGTAATCACATTTATATCTCTATTCATACTCTGTTAAAAAATGTATAAAGTGATTATTAAAAAAAAGTATACCGAGTTATCAGTTTCTTTCTAGACACTCTCTATATTTTTCAACATTTCATTTATTATTAATTTCTCATTAAAAATAAATACGTATTTGCAGATAATTTTATTATATATATATATATTTGTAATAAAAAATTGAAGCCGTGTGTTTAAAATTCAGTCTTTCGTACAATAACTTTTACGGCTAACGTAAAGAATATTTTGTATGAAATTATTTGCAACATAGTAATGAATTTTATATTTATTTAATAATTTATTTTGATTAATAAAAATATATATTTGTATCTAAGTTAATTTATTCATTTATAGTTGGAAGTTGGATTGTTTTTTTATTCTTTTAAAAATATTTATGGTCTCTAAAATTTTGCATAGCATTTAGAAAATTTAATAAATTTTATTCATTTATAAATGAAATCTCGTTTCATATTAAAAAATTAAACATTGAAATTTTCATCAAATTTTTATTAGATTTTCTTATAATTGAATATTGCAAGATTTATAAAATGTTTTACCATACAATTTACTTTATATTTCTTTCAATTTTCAACACAATACAATATAATGCAATAAAAATAATATTTATCAAATATTATTTGTTATAATAATTTTTGGAATTTTTTGAAGTCCATTCTATAAATACCTATTTTATAACTGAATTTTATATTTGTGAATATTTCAAAAGTGAATATATATTTATTTTGTTGCTCTCAATACTTATAAATTGACTAGTTGGTGCTTCACAAATTGATTTTATATTGTTTTAATATTTTTAAGAAATGTACGCAACGTAAAACAGTTTAATTTTTAGAAAAACTGTTATCTATCATGATGTTTGAAATAACAACTATAGTGCTTAAGTGTTGTTTTAAGTTTTCGTTCAGACTTCTTCTTTCAGAATGGACATCATTCTCAGAAAAAAACAAAAAAAATATAACCATTCTAAAACAGAATTTTGCAAGTTATATATTATAATATATTTATTAAATAAATATATATATATATTAATAAATGAATATATATGAAATAAAATTGATATTGTATAATAAAACTTAATTAAAAATAACGTTTAAAGTAGAATGATGGCATATAATTTCTTAATTTATGCTGTTATATGACCATTTGGTTTCGCTAATTATTTTTAATTATTTATTGAAAGAGACAATTATCACAATCATTTTCAAAAAGTTAAAGTACATTGAAATAATTCAATTATTGGTCCTTCTAATATAAATATTAAACAATTGAGTTTTAAAAAATAAGACAACGTCTTTGTACTATGTACGAGGTATATTAGACTGAAAGTCCAATTAACTTGTTTATTAAAACCAAGAATTTTTACTAATAAGATAAAAAAAGTTTTATTACGAGTAATATTAATTGTGTAATAAATTAGTAGTTATATTATGAATTTTGATGAGTAATTAAATTTAAATATTGTATTAAAAATAAATACGAACTAATACAATATACTTAAAAGACACGATTATCATTATTAATGTGTTAACAAAATGATTATTTATTTTACACGATCTAATTCTTCGAATTTATAAATGGATATAATTAAGAAATTAAGATAATGTCAGAATGTTGTATAACAGTTAAATGAAGTGAATTCAGATGAAGGCATCGGAGAATTTAGAAAACTGTATATTCTGAAAATGAATGCAATTTTGTCTTTGCCCTGAACTATAATTCTAATTGAATAAACCGACATTATTTAATAATTCAATAAACAAACAGAGGTACAGAGTACAGAGTAAAAATTCAAAATAATTGAATAAAGCATAGGATTTTTCTAGAAAAACAAAAAATAAAAAAAATTAAAGCGCTTTGCTCAAGCAAAGTAAATACGGGAAGAGAATATTAACTTACAAATGAAATTTAATACAAGAGGATATTTCATTTAGGTTAACGAGATAACAAATATTTGATACCTCAGTATACATTAAATAAATAAATAATTATTATGCACGAATTTGACTATACGTAAGAGAGCAAATGATATTCTGTCTGATGTAATTCTTAAATAGATTCAATACTTCATCAATATAAAACTCGTACGTTTAAGATATAATTTTTTATTTGTTCAAAGTAATATTTTATGCGAAATTTCAATTGTTTATAAATTGAGAATCTGAATTGAGGATATGTAGCTTTTTTCATTTCCCTGTTATTATTTCTTCAATTTGTTTAAATCTATCTCATATAAGAAAGTCGTATATACGCGAATGAAATTTCAAATTCAAAAGTACTTTATTTACTACCAGAAAAACAAAAAAAAAAAAAAGAACTGCGTATGGCATTAAAGATATTGTGAAAGAGTGAAAAAGTTTACATTTAACTTATAGATATTTTTTTCAAATTTCCCACGGCTTCATGCTCAATAGGATGCAAAAGCACTCGCGTATCCGCTTCCATGCAAAGCCTCAAATAGGCAGATCACAAAATCCTTTTCACTTGTGTAGCCACTTGAAATTTAACATTTGCGTGCGCGCCCAAAAAGGCGTGTGAAGCGTAGCTGAGACGCGGAAGCATAAAATAAAAAAAGAAAAAAATACGGGAAAGGAGATGATAGACGGGGGGGGGGGGGGGGGGGGGGGAGTGGGGGGGGGAGGGTGGAAAATACAGCTCAAGCGATGCAGCGGGAAATTGTGATTCAGTCCAACGAGCTTCTGCGGCACGCTTCCGCTTTCCCTTTTGCAATTTCGATTTGCCGGGTAAATTAAAAATAAAAATAAAAATATAAGCAACATCCGAGCCACGAGAAAAGGGAATCGCATAAATGTATCCCCGCTAATTCTTCCGCTTATTGTTTTTGTGGACTTTTCACAACTTTTGGCCGTACACACGAGAGTCACAAAATAGAATGAAGAGTCAGTGGGCCGAAGAATCAAACTCGCTCACTCGTTATGCGCCCATAAATGCATCTGTTTTTACGAATTTGTGCTTGTATGACGCGACAGTAGTGTACAGTTAATTTGATGCGCATATTTTAGCGCGCGTTTCGAGTACTCGTACGGAGGTGTATTTGCAGTTATTCGGAATAAAAGGCTGTGCACACAGTTTATGTGTACTTCTTTTGTTTGCCGAATGCCATTGGCAGTTCACTAAGCATTAATTGAGATGCTAATTAGTTTTGGCCCGCATTTAGTCGATACACTTTCTCCTAATCTCAGCAACCAACTCCTAATTTTCAGCAACCACAAGCTTATATTTAGCATTATTGATGCTTGGAATGAAATTGGTCAGATTCCGTATATTTTTAAACCTATCGATTTATTCAGCGAGAGAGTAATAAATATAGATTCTGCTGGCGTACATTTTATTCTTTAATACGTCATTGCGATCTTTTCGAAATTTTTAACGTCCACGTGTGTTTCCGATGAGTTTGTTGGCGTTTTTCATCCACTTTCTCCGTAATAATGTATTTATAGTTAATTTCCCAAGTTAAGCCATAAAGTATTATTTATCTAGTTCTATTTGTTTGTTATAATAAGAAAATATCTCTTCTGTCATTAATAACGCCGTCATTAATAACATTTCGTAAAAATTTATATAAGATATGAGTAATCTAATCATTTAGCCTATTTGATGTTTTTAAATATTCTTCTTATGTTATGTATGCAATTTTATTTTTGCGACTAAGCTTTTGTAATGCCCAATGCAATGAGAAAATCTTTATGTTAACTGTAAATATTTATTATCGGAAATATTTATACGAGTGTATAATTATTACACATTTGCAGCGTCGGATATTAAAATATTTGATTAAATACAGCCACTACTCTAAAAATAATCAATATTTCCTTTGTCTTTGAATCGATTTTTGTGTATTCAAATATTGCCGAACAAAATTATCGGATCGAAGCGGCGAATTAATTTTAATAGATGGTAACCTGATCTTCGAAATTGCGAGTAATTCTTTAAAAGTTGACGGAAGAAAAGATTTTTCTTTAATCGATATAATAGCCGAATCTAGGCCAGACTTTCGCATTATATTAATTGTTTATTCAAATATTCATAAATATTTGCGTCCTACATTCGCTGCGTACGTGTATGTGTCGTATGGAAGCGATGGAGTTTTATTGAAAAGGAATTGGTAAGCGTTGCAAGCATTTGGCTTGGGAAGCAAATTGATAAGAATATTTATTTGTCTATTCCTAAATAAACAAATTAACATTGTCATTTCATGGATTTTATATTAGTATACCAAAGTGCTTGTGAAGCTAATGAGATTGCGAGATTAGCTCTAAATATCGAAGCAGACTTGATCGTGAAGTGATAAGGAGCTGTAATCGACTATGGACGATGAACCGAGAATGTCAAATAGTTTCAAATAAATAAATGAATTGGGCGACGGTCAATTTTACTTCTTCGTAAAATCTTCACGTCAAATTCTCCAAGGTAAGGCAAACTAGACTGGAAGCGTACAAACAGCACCGCGGAGATCATAAGGAGATCATAAAGCATTGAGGTCGAAGGCTCCGAGTCTCTTTACAGCTCCAGCACTCGAGAACATTATAATCTATGCAGATCTGTCTATATATAATCTAGGCAGTCGAAACAGTATTCGGGCAAGAAGTTCAACAGATTGGTGACGAGTCCTCGTGTTTGAGTGTGGGGGGGGGGGGGGCTCGTTGGCAGACTCGCAGCTGCAACCGGCGACCCCAACTTGGACACGGAGAGTTGTAATGTTCATCCTGGCCTCGAGATGGTCAGGTACAGAAGGTCAGATGGTTGTGAGTTCGGTGGGGGGGGGGAGGATGGGAGACTATTGAGTACCGATATTCAGTTATTAGGCATTCCAAATGAATGTCTCGTCCGCTGTAGGGTAGTTTGTGCTTTAATCACTTCATTTTGTGACGTATTATTCATCTTTTGACGAATCCCGGCTGATTTTAACAGACGTCGGTTTTACCGCTCTGGTGTTCCATATCGTGGATTATGATTCGCTTCATAATGGGGAAGTGATATTGGGAAAGCGAGGTAGGTAGGTAATTCGACACCGGTGAGAAAAAGTATAGTGGATTCATCGGCTTCCATGTAGGCGGCTTTACGCGTAGTTTAAATTTTAATTGCCAATTGTGCATGTCAAATGCAGTTTTGTAATTGCTGCCTAATATTACGTGATAATAGAGATCTCCATTAGCTGTGCATTTTCTATAAATTGCATCTATACGCGGTACGGATTTGAGCTTTTCACATGCAATTTCATAATTTGTATTCGATGCTCTGGTGTGTGTGTGTGCGTGCGTGTGTATCATTGATATTGAGTACAGGGATGGCCTTAAGCATATAGGATGGATTTAAGCATATATTTTAATAAAAATAGTAAAAATAGGTAATAGTTTAATAAAAAATATTTTTTATGATTATGATTAGCCGAGATTAGATGCCTTGGTAATGGAACTTCATAGACCATTTCGTATAGTTTACATTTTGCAGTTTAGCTCATCGGTTCGCAATCTGCTAATGAAGAACTTTTAGTTGAAAGCATTCATGTTCTACGATCTATAATTTATGCTCACCAACATTTATGTAAAAATCTTATTTTAAAACGTGTCGATCACAATTCTAACGTACTTTTAAATAATATAATACTATTTAAATAATTATAGTATGAAGTCACTCGATAATTATTATACTGCTTGAATATTGTAATTAGAGGAATATTCGTAATTTGAGTAAGAATTGAGAATCAAATTTTATCAAGTATTTTTATTTTTGTTTTTAAAACGTCTTTACGACGATTAACATGAAATTGATAAAAATCCTTAAAGCTCATATCCTCATGAAAATGGTACATTTAATAAGGATCTTGCAATTCCGAAAATGTGACTAAAATTTTTTGCAAATAAAGTTAAAAGCATTGATATATTATTTAATTTTTCCATTATAAAATTCTGCAAGTAATTTAATATTAATAATTTTAATATAGGTTTATATTGAATGGAAATAATTGTTATATAATTAATTTATAGTTGGCTACATATCGATGGGTCGAAACTACTATTCACCACTTTCTAAGCTGTTTTTTTTTTTTTTTTTTTTTTTTTTTTTTTTTTTTTTTTTTTTTTTTTTTTTTTTTTTTTTTTTTTTTTTTTTTTTTTTTTTTTTTTTTTTTCATGTTAATTAAAATAGCGTAGAAGGGATAGATTAAAAAATCAGCTTTGGTCTAGAGTAAAATTTTAAACCTTTCGCTTGTCTAAAGATCACTCTTGCTACTGAAGTTTAATTAGCGCCCCCGACCCCTCCCACCCCCCACAGCCGTACCGTCCAATAAAAATGCATTAATGACTTTTACCTAATTAGAATGATAAATTACGCCCTGTAAGGAATGCCAGTGCGTGGTATGATACGGGAGGGTAATATGTCGTTGAGATTAAATCTCAAGCTCGAGCGATCAATTTTGAAAGTTATTTCTCCAAATCGTATTTCTATTATCAAGTGATATAAATGTTTATAAATTATTATTATTATGACTGGCCAATGAAGCTTTCGTGAGATAATGGAGAGAAATGTGTAGAAATATTCATCGTATTGGATCGCTGGCAAAAGCTGTTAACAGCAGTGCACTGACATAAAAGGCGAAATCTTGATAATGAGACGGTTTGCGTGAGAGGGTCGCAGGAGGTGGAGGAGGAGGAGGAGGAGGAGGAGGTGGTGGGCATGTGGTCCCGGAAGGACGGATAGATTTTTCGTCGAGATGTTATTGAAGCACAGCGGGAGCCTCGCACGAATGCCTCGAGCCCCCCCTCCTCCCCGTCACTGCATTATCCAATGTGGTTTAAATAATCGCGAGGTTGGGGGGGCGGGCGGAGAGGGCGGGAGGGAGAGAAAAATTGACTTAAGGCCAGTTTGGTTGGATTTGAATTATAGCGGCTTGCCGTACGTAGGAAGTCTTAGCCGCGGCGTAATTTTAGTTTAGACTGAGCTCCCGTCGTTATCAGCGCAATTATCCGGGGGTTGATAACGATTCGTGTCCGATCGATGCCGATAATCTCACGAAGGTTTTGCATATGCGGTCGAGATTTTACGATTATTGGCTAAATTAAATGGCCGATCTGATAATTTCAATACTGATAACATTCTTTCCGAGGAGATATTATTGCGAACAATTATAAAACGTACGCTGCTACGAATATTAGTGTCAATTGCATAGTGTACGGCGGATAAAAATTCTTTTCGCAGCGAGAGAGAGAGAGAGAGTGGTTCGTGCAATTTCATTTGGAGGAAATATTATTTTAATAATTATTATGATTATTTGTAAGTAATGCTGACCTCTACGAAAAGGAAAACTTTTGTAATAATTGTAAATAGAAACAGATGGTCTGCAATGATTTAGGAATAATAACATTTTTTTAAATAAATCAGATAAGTTTATGTTTTACGTTTCGTACGTGCTCGGGAAGGATGTCATATTTTTTATTAGCCTTCCAAGTAAAAGAATATCATTTGTTGAACTTCGGAACTGCGTTGGCGTACTCAGTAGATAACATAACTTTTATCGCAACTTAAAGCTCCGGCGAACGAGAAGCCTCGATCAATTGGAATTTTAAAAACTATGCTCAGAGTTGGGATGATGGTAGTTATTTTTAGCCAAGAGAGTCTGCATTGTGTGAGCAAATTGTAGCCAGGATGGCGGACTTGCTTGGAGACTCTCCTTAATTTCAACCTGCCCCACCCTCCTTCTTATTTATCCCCCGAAGAAATTCGAAACATCGTCGTCAAGTTTATCGGACATATGCGTCAGACGCTCGTTTAGGATTAACGACATCGCGACGGTTAGCGGCACCGTCTCGCTATCCTCTCTCGTCTCTAAACCCAACGAACCACATTCCGCACTCCAGTCATCTTGCAAGTTTTATTTAATAGCTCGATTTTTATGAGCCATACTGCACGATTGGCTCTAACCTCCTTAGTATCGGCGATTCCCCTCCCGGCACATTGATCTACCCTGCCCTTCCCACCATTTAAACGTCTGCGTCTCATTATGCATTTGCAGCTCAACTCGCGATTATTCTTCCACGTCAAGTTACATTTAACACGTTACGGAACCCCGTGGGGTTTCACCAATAATTTTCTTCATCCCGTTATTAGTGCCGCACTACTTTGCTTTCACTCTTAATAAATTGACATTTTTTCAACAAATTCCCGTAATTTAACATTGTTTAATGGGTGGCGGCGCCAATCGCTCCTCTTTATTACGCGTTGCTAATCCCACACTTTTACCAATTGTGAATTTCTATATTTAAAACACTATGAAAATACTAATAATTTTATACTAACAGTTTTATCAACGTTGCTAAAGTACAAAGTTTTCTTATTTTCGAATAATTATTGATTTCTTGTTCACTATATTTAATTACTTTCTCAAACGAAGTATACTTAGATTTATATATATATATATATATATATATATATATATATATATATATTAAATAAGTATAAAGGTATAGGGTAAGTGTATATTATACATAAAAAAATCAATTCCCTTAGCTGTTACATATCGTTGTATTTCGAATTAGATGACGAGCTACACAATAATACACATATAAGAATTTCATTTCATTATTTATTATATTTATTGTTTTTTTTTTTGTACTATAAGTTGTGGTTAATTAATTGGGCGATCGATAATTTCAATTACTCTTTCCTATTACAAATTCGTCACGCTATTCTAAGAGCGAATCTTTACAATTTGTATTCTGAGATTCACCGTATGAAGTTTTCTCTTTTTCTATAACATAAGTTAGAGTTATCTAACTTATAGAGCTATAAGTTATCAATAGAGAACTAAATTAAGTGAAATAATAAAATTACGTTGAAAAACCGAGGCTATTAAAAAAAAAAAACGAGTTAAAACAATGTTAAATAGGGCTATTAATGTCCTATTTAGCCCGCACGTACTTTTTATTCAGTCTTTATCGACATATTTGTTTTGCTTGTTAAAAACATATAAATCATAAGGATAAATCATAGTGCTAATTGTAACGAGGCGAGGATACGAGAACATTGTTTCTTATCAGCTCTATAATCTATCTATCTATATATATATCTCTCAGTCGATCCATCCACCAGTATATGTACACGAAGGAATAATCGATACTTCGAGTATTGTTTAATAATAGGAGAAATTGGCAAATGTGCGCACTTACCGAGCAGCGAGGCGAAGACCATGACGAAACAGGTGCCCAGGTACACGTCGATGGACTTCACGTATGAGATCTTGGGAAGTGCGGCATTAGTCGAGGACATGAGGGTCGTCATGGTGAGCACAGTGGTTACTCCGAGGGCGACCCGAGCGGGGGTTGCATTTCGGTTTAGCCAAAAGCTCACCCACGAGATTATGACGATGAGGCCCGACGGGATGTAGATCTGAATCAGGTAGTAGCCCATCGAACGCACGAACTGGATCTCACAGGCTAGCCGTGAGTAATTACCTGCGAATTAAACAACAGAGCCACGTGTTCGATTTCCCCTCGGAAGCACAATTTCTTTGCTTTCTAGCCCTTCTCATGTTTCTCCGGCTAAGACTCCACCAAATCCTCGTTCTCGGCTCCGTTCCCACTCTTTCTCTACTCCTTTTCCTCATTTATCGGGTAGTCTCTGATAAAGATACGGGATGCTCGGCTGTTCTTAAAAGTCTCGCTCATTTGTCACTCTCTACAAATTCAATGTGTCCATTAAAACCTTTCATTTCTAACATCTCTTTACAATATTTCATTTCCCTCGTATTGCTCGGCTACGATGTAGCATTATGCGCGCGTGAATTTTTCTAGCAAAGGTAATAATGCCATAAAATAACGATGCCGCAGTAAAATCAGTATTTGAGGCGTTTATTAGGACCGCGTGGTGGTAATTTATATAACACCGGTTATAAATGTAATTTGCAGATTAATTATGTAGCTTGGAGTAAAGTAAACTAACTAAATTTATATTCGATAAATCCATCACTCTCTGGATCGGCCGTCACCAAGTAGTTTTACTACAACACGAAGTTGACTGCATTTAGGGCACTGCTGCGACAAGTTACTTGGCGTTACCGAATTTCAATAAATTTAATAAATTTAATGTAAATTGTCACCTGTATTGGAAAGGATTCGCGAATAAAAGGAAGATGGCCCGTATGGAAGTGAAATTTATCGATTAATAAAGATGAACAATTATTTGGACATGACGTAATGCGATACTCTCCAGGTAGTCTCGTACTCATAAGAAAAGTGATCGTAAATTACGGAATTAGTTGTTGGAAATTTCTCTAGAATGTTGATTTTCCTTCTTCACTATTAAATTTAATCATTTTCAAACGCATAGTACTCGCAAGTTTTTTCACTTCTTCATTCTTCAAGCAGGCAAGAAGTTATAGTAGTAAAGTGCATTGATTTGGTAATGTTATAAATAAAGTTGATTTTTAGAGAAAACATTGGTATTGTAAGATGTTTGCAATCTTTGAACTTCAAAGCAATCATTAATATCTGTATTTTAACAATATAAATTGCTCTCGCGAATAAGAAATATTGATTTTAATGTTCTGAAACATGAATATAAGAGGTACGCTCGGTATGGGATTTGAGAGGTCCGACAGCATTATTTTTTATGCAATCTAATAACATTCCTCCGTCAATTTATATATATATATATATAGGTACTTATTACTTATATTTTTAATGAAGAGCGTTAAGTACTTTCAAATATTTTATATCAAAACTTAATTAAGTCTTATACATCTTGATTTTCACTTTCAATTTATGCTAAATAGCAGAAGATAATCTGGCGGAACAAGTTTTAATTAACAAAAACTGCTGTTATGTGCGCTCAAAACTTTATTTGAGATTTTAATTATCTCATATTGAAAGTAAATGGCTTGATTAAATTGGCGATTAAGTTGAATATTGTTTTGAAAACTATTTTGAGATTAAGGTAAGATATTTGTATTGTAACTTTTAAGATTGTCGCGAATAGGCTGCGATTATTTGGCTTTAAGCTCGCTTTTTTATTTATCACGATCTGTCCAATTAAATGCTGCAAGGGCAAACTTATTTCAATAACTGTCAGTCAAACTCTTCTGTTGATTATTATTTTTATTTTCAATATAGACCTAGTGCAACAAGTATAAGATAATTTACAATCCTCGACTGAACATCTCGTATTAATCATTTTCTATTACTTTGCAAATGCCACACTAATTTAATTATCACAATAAGCATTCCATTAATATTTCAATTAGTTTCTCTCAATCACAAATGAGAGTCAAGCTGATTGTCGATAAATGAAAAAATATCCACTTCTTTATGTGCCGCCGTTGATTATTTTCTTTTTTTCTTTTTTTGTCTTCCAGCTCTGCCTGCAGAGAATCAGAGAAAGAAGCAGAAGAAATGAGAGCTAATGAAAGCGAGAAAACAGAAAATAGGCGAATACAGTGGGAGAAAAACATTTCGAATTGATACGATAAATGTGAAATGCAAGGCTAAAGCGTAAAGAGTGCAGATACGCGTTTGCGCGTAAATTCATTTTGACCCAATTTACTTCGCTCGTGTTTACGCTCAAATCAATCGATTAAGTATCGAGGATACGTATCGAGAGCATGGAAGTTGCATAAGGATCAGTTGAATCGACGAGCGATATTGGCTAATTATTCAGAAATCCGAAATTGTCTGCGGGGGTTGAGGGAGGAGTGTATCTCGCTTGCTCCGCAGTGCTCTTGCAACATAATTTGGGGCGCAGAGATGCAAAAATTTATTGAGCAGCTCGGTTGTTCATTCGAGCATTGGTTAATGGAAGAGTAATGATTGATCAGTTTAATTAATTTATCGGCAGAGCTTGACTTTATATTGCGTATCGGTTAATCGACGGATGTTTATTCTTGCCAAGAGGGTTGTTGCGCCAACTACCGAGTCTCGTTACATTTCAAATAGACTATTCTATGGCTTAATAATTATCTTGAGAAAATAGATATTATGTTGATATTATTTTGTTATGTTTTTGTTATGTTAGAGAGATGTTAGTTTTTCATAAAAATCTACGATAAAATTTTGATTGGTTTTTCTTCTTCAGCGGAAATATGAATATAAATTAGTGCTTTGAGCATCGAAAAAATGTCACTAATAGATTACAATTATTTATGTACTATAAAGCTTAGATTGCCAAAATATTCAATGGTTTGAATTTTGAGAACCGTTTGTAAATAAGTAAATGTAGATGAGTAAAAAATGCTGGTATTGTATTAACTTTTTTCGCGCGATTGCTCAACGGTCAACAAATCTAGCATTTAAAAAAATTGAATGGCCATCATTTCCTCAATAAAATGATCTTTAGTAAAATATTATGTCACGTATGATTTATTGAAGTGTATTTAAAGAAAATGTTCGAAGGAATCAAAATCCAATGTTTCTAAATTTATTTAAAGTTATTCTGAAATGCAATTTATGCGAAACTCCATACATAATAATAATCTAATTTATTACATAATTTACTGGCAAAGAATCCGAATTATATCCATAAATTATTTATACTATTAAAATGCTATTTTCTTCCACTTCATTGTTGGCCACCAGTCTATATAGAAAATACCTTGATTTATATCAACATATTCCGGTCAATTTCTATTTTATGCAGATTCAAATTTGCAAAAACCAATTTATTCTCCTTTTATTAGACTTTATATTTGTGATAACGCGAATTCCTATATTCCGTATTCACGAATTCCGTTTCATTCCGTAAGGGAGAAAGACAGTGGTGTCGTCTCTTCATTGATTGTTAAATCTCAGTGTTCGATGCTTTTCACTTGTAAAAATAGATATTTTGAACTGCAAGTTTAATTATCATCAGTTTTCGTGATAAGAAGAAGAATTATGTGCTGCATCCCATTTAAATTGAGAATGTACTTTATCGGTAAGGGTGTATTTGAATATTTTAATGGCAGTTCTGACACGACAATTAATTTGAAAAATAATTTAGATACAATGTTACACAATGAACGGACATTTGGTCAGGAATAAGAGGGTTTGCTGCAACTCGACTACTGATTTCAATTTCAGAAAGCTCATAATTTCGATGTTCGAGAGTTTTGAAATCGAAAAAATGAAAAGTAATTTAAAACAAAGTTTAGAAGTCAGCAATTGACGGTTTGGAAAAGTGCAAAACCGAACAATAGAATAATAATAAGCGTGAAATCAATGACAATTAGAGTAATACAAATATTCTTATATTGATTTTCTTCTCTTCAATAAAGATTTAATATTTTAGAATGAACAAAAAATAATTATAACACAAAATACAGATTAGGTAAGATTTTGTTCGGAAAATACGTATAATAAAACCAACCGTCACGTCGGCGCCGAGTAACGTAAACAATCAGAGCACGGTGTCATAGAAGTGCAGTGTAAAAACAAAGAACGTGTAGCCCAAATATAACGGTCATTGCTAGAAAAATCTAGAAGGAAAGTACACGTTCAAGAGCAATTGCCGCCACGAGTTGGGACGACTTTTCGGCGTGACAGCGGTGGGAAAATGGCCCGCCTTTGGACATCTAAATCAAGAAAAACAACAGGCTCAGTACACCAATAATAATTAGTATAGATCGCGGGACCAATAAGAAAAATCAAGTAATTAGTTTCGACGGAGTGGCGTACAGTCGCTATGAGGGTGAACTGTGTGGAATCAGTGTGGAAAACACCGCCTTCGAGTACAGTTCAACTTTCAACTACAAAGACTAGCCAAAGCAACTAACAAAGAGAAAAGAATCCGCACTCCCTCCAGCTGAGGCAACTACGCATCATTCAGCCCGAGGTCACCATAAAGCGCATCTGCGCCTAATCCGCGACGGCGGCAACCAAGCAGTCGTAGGAGAATCCTGATCACGATCATCAATCACAAGGAGGAAAGCAACCCTCCCAGGCGCGTCTACGCCTAATTCACGACTACAGCAGCCAAGCAAGTCGTAAGAGAACGCAACTGAACTCACACTTGAACCTTGCACTGCAAAGAGGTTTGTCACATCCAACTCAGTGTAAACGGAGCAATTGAATCTCCGTTTAAGCATCACAGCCATTTATTATTATTGCCAGTCGAGAGAGTAATTATAAATAAATAAATAGAAAAGGCACACACACGTGTTTAAAGTCAATAATCCTATCATCAACATGGCTCCTATTATATCCCCACTCCTTAACACATCAGGGAGTGCATATAGTCCCACAAGGTAGAACCTCTATCAATCGGCCGTCGGAACAGGTAAAGCTGAGCCCACGAAAGCTGGATAGATGGTACCTCAACAGATTTAAAAATTTGCATTTTTCTTATTGTCAGAGAATAGAATAACTTTTATGTATAAAACTTTAAAATTTTTTTTCTACTTCATACTATAAATATTACAATGTATATATTTTCCCAGTAATAGTGGTCTCGAATACCTATATTATCACCTTTATTAATATTTGGTTAATTTAATATGGATACTTGTGTGATTAACATTACACGACTCGATTGATTTGATAATAAGAACATTTTGCAGTCTTAGCTTTTCTATATTATTAAAGCTAATTTAAAGAATTCATTGGACTTAAAATTCCAAGTCGAATTACACGTCGAAATTAAATATTAAAATATACTAAGACAATAAGCAAACTGTATCAGAAAACTGAATGATAAACACTAAAGGTTAAAAGTCATAAAATATTAATATTTTAAGTGTAAATATATGTTTTTATATGTTTTTATAGTGATGTTTTTATATTTGATAAAGACGTTTTTCCACTCGACGCTCGCTTGGATTGTTGTTTGAAAATTGAATGCATAAATACAAGATCATAAGGATAACTCCATTTTGCGCCGAGTGTTAAGTTCGAGAAGAGAATCATTGAGATCGAGATATAAAGTTGAATAGACGGCTGGATTCAATAAGGAATCAAAATTGAGGGAGCTTATTCATTGGCCCAACTGTTCTCTATCCGAGTGGACAGAGAAAAGTGCGCGAAGCCTTGAAATACAAAAGTTGTCGGTGAAAATAATTCAATGAGAATGGGCGAAAATCGGGTGAAAAGAGTCATCACCTTGAAGGGCCATTCTCGGGGGCAAGTCGGAAAATCCCGTGGCGTCGATTCGAGAAAAACTATCCCCTTCGGGAAAAGGGTGTAGTGCCAGGATGTCGTTGGCATTCAGTTGGTGCAGTCTCCCGTCGAAGGCTAAAATCGAGTCACGTAGACAGAGCCTCGGCAGCGAGGTCGCGGCGCTCGAGTCCCCCGCCCCTTCCGAGATTTATTCGGGAAACGTCGCGTCGAGGTGAACTCGTGGTTCTCGCGATGTAAATGTTTCGCTGGCTTGATTTGGGTTGAGCAGCCCCTGGAAAATCTGCTCGAACTGGATGCTAAAGAAACGCTTCTTTTAGAGCTTGGCGGGGGGGGGGGGAAGGGATGTGATTGAATTGCTAAAGGTTGTTTTGAATTTCTTTCAAGGTCTTTGATAGAGTCATTGCTCCGAGCATGCGTCCTCATTAATAATGTAGAGGAATTGGCTTGTTAATTTGGAGTAATGCACATTTCAAGGCTGTGCTTAGCCAAATTGTAGATTATGCGTGTGTGGATGTATTGTTTACAAAGTAATGATCAAACTTTAATTATCTTGAAATAAAGATAACTTGAATTATCTTGAAAGTTCGTAAAATCTTGAAATTTGAAAGTTTGCAGTTGATTTAGTAAACATAAAATCGTATGGCATCGGACATTTCACATCAAATATCGTTGAATAATCAAAGAGATATTATTTGAATTTAATGAGACGCTTCTTTACGATGAATTTTTGTCGATAAATTGTCGGAATATTTTAAACTCGTTTGCATTAGTAATTTCAAGCTGCCGATTTGTTTAAATAACTTGACTGAAAGTGGACACATTATCGAGGTTATTAATGTAGTTATGTACTCAATATTTAGATTTCAATGTAAAATTCCAATGACCAAAAGTTCATTTCCAAAAAAATAATGCCAGATTGGATCAATTGCCACTTGTGATTATATTGTAACATTATTGGCGTAATCAATCGAGTTATATGTTGAGCTGGCGATTAACGAGTAATAATATTATTGTTAAGTACGTTAGAAATTTGCATCAAGATTTGCTCGTTTTCACTTGATTCTTAGTTTACAAGATGTTCTAATTCATTTAATATCGAGCATTATAATAGCCAACTGATATTTCAATAAAAATTTCTCACTTTAATTGCCGTTTAATAAATCTCGAATAAAATGACTCGAAGCACAATTGTGTCGAATGCTCGATAAAAGATGTGGCAAACATACCAAATGCATTCGAATGCGTTAGATAATAATTTTTCCAAATTCCAAGGCATTTAAATCGCTTGAAAATAAATCTCATTCGTAATGTTATTATAACTAATTCTTCTCCTACGACATTACGCACAAATGGTAGAATAAGAGTTTCGAATTTTCGATTATGAATGAGGCGTGCCTTACGTTCGAACTGAAATGCGATAAGAGCTTACAAAGAGATAGAAGGAATCTCCAAAACTTTGTTCCCTCATATTCTGTCAAGGAAAAGTAATTGGATTAGTCAATCGCGGGAACTTTTTTGCTGCGGGAGCTGCGAAATTCAAAAGTACTTGAGAGTGTCTTTGGACTATTGCATTGGAGATAATCGAGGGGCTGGCGGGAAAATCAAAGAGAAAAAGGACGGAAAGGAGAAGATTGATGGCGGAAGCCATCTATGTGGCTACGTAAAACATAAAAGTTTAATTTTTTTTATAAAGCGAGCATTGGATCGTATATTTGGGTCGAAGGACGAGGAAGGCTGTAATTGTGATTAATTTGGCGCTCATTTATACGAAAGCAGCGAACAAGGCAATCACTAACTGAGGAAATGATTTTGCTCGTGGATGAGAGAGAGAGCCTGGAATTTTGTATGTACCGACGTGTTCTGGGAATGAACGGCCACGATTATTCACAGCCGATGACAGAATGCAGTTGCTCGGTCGGATCATGTAACGACGAGGTCGCGATAAGGGAATAACGGATGAGACGGAGAGCAGAAAAGACTTGGAAGAGAGAGAGCGATATATTATAGTGGGGAGCTCGTGCTTTTCGCTTCCGAGAAAATTAAGGGATAATAGGGCAGGAAAAATCTGCTCTATTTGCGAGTCAATTTGGGAGCACTGCGAGCTATTTGTAAATCTATTAATAAACGATTTATTTTATTCGTCTCCTTGTGCATTAATAATCACGGGCATATCATTTGGACTCGGTTAATTTTTTGAAGTTAAAGATGTATGAACAACATTGTATTTATGCTGAAGATTTTTTTGTACTTTTAGTAGATTTAGTAGATGAAAGTCATTGTTACTCGTCATTACATTATACGTAATGTAACATATCGTGGCCTAAGTATAAGCATTTACGCTTAGTTATCCATCTGTAAACTGATCAAACAATTCAATTACACATTTATTGCGTTACGTGTCGTCATAGAGTATTGTTTACGGAATATAACGAACGTGATCTGTTATATCTTTGCAAGTTGTCCGTAAAAAACTATTAGCTGTGAAGTCGGGAATCACGAGATTGTGAATTAATCAGTTTGGCGATATAGAGGTATAAAAAACCTTTGTATGTACGTCTTTTGAGCTACTTTATTTATTGCAATTTATCGTACGGCAATTGCGTGACGTGTCAGATACCGAAAAAGTATATAAAAGTACATTATTGGTGTTCTTTGTAGGGATTTCCCCTCTATGTTGACCATCTTCATTGTATGGAAGTAAATTTTGAATTATAAGCTCTAACTGCAAGTTTTATAATCTGTGATATAGTGATTCGACATTGAGATTTCTGATTGTTTTGATAATTCAGAATTTTTAGTTCAATGGACGAGGAAAGAATTTATAAGACAGGTGATGTAATATTTTAGTTTAGGCAATTTATATAATTGTATTGACAGAAAATCAAGCAATATTAGAGCTCGAGCAAATGTTTTTAATACGAGGAGTAGCATTTAAATCTAGTCAAATTAATTGGAGGAAGCTGCAGTTTTATTGTAAAAAGTTCAAAAACTAAACGATTTATTAGGAGCGCGAGGAGAAATTATTATTCACAATATCCAATTGCAGCTCGAGCACATCTTATCTCGCCAAGTTTTATGTAAGGGGTCGGCTGATTTTATGTATTGTCCATTCATTGGTCCGCTCCTTTATTTCTTGCAAAATGTTGCACTCGTTGTGCGCTAGATAAAGGCGGCGAAAGATTTTCGAGAATCTTAGTAGATTGAAAAGTATATATTGGCTCTCGGGATGCTGTGCATTTGCAAAATGAGATTTTATAGTATGCCGTTGAACTTCTTGTGAGCTATGCTTTATATTGGATGTTTACTCGGAGTTGGAATTCGCAAGGTAAACGGCTTTCGATGGCACTAAAATAATATTACAGTATTTTACGAGTTTACTTCTCGGTGATATTTTGATTTGAAATTAATTTATTCTACTACTACGTGGCGTCTGTCAAATTGATCTTTCAACTTGTAATTGTCTTAGTTTTTGCTCCTACGAGTACAAGATTTTAACATCTGTCTGTACTTGTCTCTAATTGGCGAATTTATCGTCCAAATATTTCCAAGGCAATTCTCGCATTTAAACGCGATCATCACTATACAATAGGGAATAAAACTAAATCACTTTTTCATATTTAAAGATACACTTATGAAAATTTTATATCCTTTTGAGCTATAAACTTTTATGTCATATATATACTTAATTATATACTTGAATGTTCATTTTAAAAATGATATTTTTATGATTAAAACCTTTTCAAATGTAATTTTTTAATATAACAGCGTGCCATTTAGATCTCATCTATTTTCTCATATTGAATTTAATGATAAGAAATTTAATATACCGTGCATTTATCTTATATATATATATATATATATATATTATAAAATGTAGTAGTATATCATAAAATATTGTTAATATTAATATTTCAATGTTTGTTTTCATTCAGTTTTCGTTACGATAATACGATTATCGTGAAACTATTGCTTTATTATTAAAAGAATATGCTTGTAAATCATACACGCAAGTATTTATAATAATTTCTATTTAGAAAATATTAATAATAAATGAGCAAATTTTTATGAAAACTAAACCCGAATCATAAAGTAATACAAACTGTCGATAATATTTTTTCGAATTTTTCTACTGTTTATGCATATCACTTTATCCAATGTACTCGTAAATATGATTTTCAATATTTTACAGTTCGATTAAGAATATTTGATTCGAGATGAATGAAACGAGCGTGTGGGAATATTTTTCAAATGTATTGCAAATTTTTTTCCTGCTCGTCTGCCCAAATGGTGAGTTTGTTAATAATCTAAGTGTTTTATCAATCTAAGATCAATTGAGGTCGATAATAATTCTTTTCCTGTGCCCAACGCAATAACGCGGAATCTGTGGATGGATTAGGGATCTCATTTTCTCTTATGATTTCTACGGCGCTTGATTACAAAAGTGTGATAGATGCTGAAATTTAATATTTTGGTGCTTTTAGCCCCTCGCGCGATTAGTTACGAAAACACCGGAGCTCACGTCCTTAATCATTAGAATTTTTTAATAAATGCCGTTTAGACTTAAATCAAAGAGCAAAAACGAATTATAACATTTTTAAATGTCTCGTAATTTTACATTGCATACAATTTAATGTGCGTGGTCCATTTAGAACATGTGAATCAAATAAATTGAAATTGAAGTAATATGAATTTAAAATTAAAGGCGGAATTTCAAGTGCAATAGTTATATTGTGCCATAATGCGAATGAAAAATGTTTATTTGTTGTAAGCAAAATTGCCACCATCAGATTAAAACGGTCAATTTCAGAATATTTGTCCTTAGAATTTTAAATAGAATTTAATATTTAAAACTGTTTTCGAGAAAAATTATATAGATTATTGAAATTTATAAGCCATTGAGCAATTTATATCTTAAGGATTTCATCAACTAATTCGTATTTTAGCATTTCTTGTATCTTTATTTTTATAAAATATTTTTATCGGCGTGCAAAATTGGTACAAATTACAAATTGAATTAATTATAATATAAGATAAGAGTCAAAGAAGACAAATTGGAATAAAAATATTGCCAACTAGAGAGAAATAAGCAGACGAAGAAAAGGATATTCGACAATATAATCTTTTTCGACATGAAGCTGTAACTAATGATAAGGATTTACATTTACAACTGAAATGAAATACATTAGTGTTCATATAATTTCTTGCCTTTTTTTTCAACAATTACTTGTTGTCTATTGTTTTGATGCCAATAACATTTAATTTATTATATGTAAGAGAAGGAACTTGAGAAATTTATATGATTTGTACGTTTCTCATGATTGCGACAGAAGTTTATTATGGAAATTTATAAATAAATGTGTGCATAGTTTTCGAAATTTTATTATTAATATAGTACTGTAGATAATAATAATGCTTAATTAGAAAAAATGTGCCTCTTAAAATTATATTATATTCTTGTAATGAAATCACTTGAAGATTAAAATAATATCAGTACCGGTTAGAAAAATTGTCTGTAGAATATCTGAAGTGACAATTATTTTTGTTTAAAGGCAATATTATTAAAATAATCTTGTAATTCAAATGAATTTTTGTTTACAAAGTTTGAAAATGTTAATTAATATTATTGTAATTTTAGTTAAAATACAGATATGGTCGTTTCTACATGTTTAATATGAAATTGAACCAAGGAAAAAGTATGCACTGGCAAATATTTCTAATATTTTCTTTAATGCCTGAAAGGTTAATACAATCAAGTATTTGTCGATGAATGATTAGGAGAGAAAACGTATAAAGTATTAATTTTTATTAATTTATTATTAATGTATTATACTGAAGAAAGATGACATACGGGAAGTTAGGGTATTCTCATATATATATTGGATTTTGTTCTTTTTATAAATTCTCAATTTTTAATAAATTTAGATTATTTTATTAAGTGCAGAGATATTTATAGATATGGAGATATATAGAAATAGATATCAGTTTTGAAAATAGTCGATAAAAAGCATGAGAGGCTTTTCTTATCAGGAGTGGGTTATAAGTTTGTTGAATTTTGTAATATTTGCAGTTATAAATACATTTGCAAAGATTTAGTTTATAAGCGAATGTATAATGTACTTTGTATATCATTTAATATAAAATTAATTTTTAATGTTATTTTTTAAATTTTCATTCGCATAGTAGATGCAATTAACTCTTGTATCACATAAAGGAAAAATAATTAATTGGTGCCTTATTGTGCCGTATTTGTGAATAATAATGAAAAAGCAATTTAATTAGCAAAATATAGATTGTAACACAAGTCCAACACTGACTTTTTAGTTGCATTTTATCAAGAGTTCTGGTTTTATATATGCATATTATTAAATATTAATTAATTATCATATAAGATACTACTAAATTTTGTTCGTTGTAATAATTTTAGTTGTTACTTACTCATATGTAAATTAACTAAAGCGATTAGTAAAAGTAAAATAAAGATGTACATGAATTCAATGTGAAATTGTTTGATTTTAGTTAGATAAATATCATGTTGTGTAACTATTTTCTTCAAATATAAATTTACGTACCTAATTTGTAGGTGGCTAAAATACTTGTTGCATGGAAAGTTGAAGTAAGAGAGAGAGAGAGAGAGAGGGGGGGGAGGAGAAACAGAGAGAGAAAACACAGCAAAGAGTAGAGGGCGATTAAGGTAGGCTGAGAACGAGAGGAAGAAACGGCTAGTAGAAAAAAAAAAAAAAACGGAAGCACCTCGTGGATCAAAATAAGGAGGAATAACGGAAGGAGTCAAACACGCGAAAATAAATCAAATTCATTGAGAATAGCCGTGCTGGTTTTGTTACTTTGACAAATCCATCATCGTGGATTATACGTAGACCGCTTATATTTGTTTCTAGACCTAATTTTCTCGTATAAAGCACTTTATCTCTAGATTTCCTTGTACGTCCCACTTTATATTTATATTTCCTACCTTCGTCTCCTTATAGATGAAGAAGAAAATTTTTTATGCCCTTTGCTTTTATTTTGACCAAAGTTTGTTCTTATTTTGGGTGCCGATGTTACGCCGTGTACGTCGAATGATCCAGAATTGACTCTCATACATACGTAAATTTTTTCCTGCATGTTTTCCGAAGTTATTGAGGATTCAAGCTCATGAATCTTGCATTACATTTTGCAGGATAAACGCGTGGAATTGAGAAAAATATTTTTGTTTAGACTCCCATCGCGCTTATTCATACAAATGTATAAATTTCTATTTATATAAATAAATGTATATATATACACACACACATATATATATGTGTGTGTGTGTATTATACGCAGACACCGTTAATATGCCAACTTCAATGTTATACGCTTTTATTTTTACTTTTTCCTTTCGGTTGCATTTACTTTTTTTCTCATTGTGATAATTATAAACTCATATTATTTTTAATATCTTATTCATGTGTGTTATTTTAGATTTTAATATTAAAGTTTTAATGTTTATTTATGAATATATAAATTTTACAATTTGTAAATTGGACTGAATTTGTAACCGTTAAGTTTCTCTTTTGTTTAAAGTTTTGCTATTTAATGATCCACTATTTTTGCTTTGACGCAAGCAAATTTTGATGATTCATTTGATAATTTGTTCTTTAATGATTTTTTAAATTGATAATACATTTTATTATTTCGGTATTGTATTATTATACGAGTAATAAGTCACAGTATACTGGTATCCAAATATTTTAAGCATTATTTAAAATGCTAGTCATTCGCACAACGTAAATAATATTTACTATTCATCAATAACGATAAATAGGATGATAATTATATAATAACCATAATAATTATAATAAAAGTACTAACAATAGCAACTATAATAATAATAGCGGAATATTGAATGTGGTTGTAGAATTTTAAAATACGTACATCATAATGTTCGTAACTGTTTCTAATAGTAAGAGAGCATATTCAAGTTACAATTCAATAAGTATTTTTATATTTTATATTATATGAACTTACCTTTGCGCTTAATAATGCAAATTGTCGAACTTACTCTTATTAGTTCTGCACCAATGAGTGGCAAAATAAAAATCATTCGACTAGTGTAATGATTATTGTCATCTCAAGTGACGCTTGAAAAAGGCAAAAAGTGCACAATAATAAACAAATAATAATTGTAGACAGGACTTAGGGGAGCGCAGACTTTTCGCACACAAACTCGAGAGTCCAGCGTATCTTTCCAACTACCTCTGGCCAACGCACTTCCCCCTCCCCCCCCCCGCCCCCCAATTTTTTTTTTGTCTCATTTCCTCCCGTACAACAAAGTTTGTATTTTATGGGTCGAGGGATACATTACCGGTGGTGAGACTAATCTCCATGGCACGCTGCCGATGGCCGAGGACCTTGAATTGCGGGAGACTGACGTCGTTGCTTACGCCGACGCTGGTGAGGCCCTCGTTCCACTTGTAGCGGATGTCCCTCATGGTGTAGCCGACTGGAAAATGAAAAAGAGACCCCCGCTTGCGATTTGATATACGTATCTCATTACGATACGCCGGAGTCATCTCACTCCATCGGGGGCCTCCACTTACCTTCTCCCTCTAACTTAAACCGTCATTCTCTAATATCAATTCAATTTTTTTACGTGACCCATTAGTTCACTTGCTTTATATTTAATGTTTGTTCGTTATCGGTATTTATTTCTCGCATTTACCTCCCATTATCTGGCACTTTTATTGATTATTCTCACTTTCCTTCCCCTTTTTCCTTTACTCATTTTTCGCTGAAACTTCTTTATTGTTCGTTAGTTTGACTTTATTTAATCATTCGTATATAACGTAAGCTCTGTCCCTTTATTTTACATTTGCTGATGCTGCTCGAGTGTTGATCCCATGGTCTTTTAAATCGATTGTGAAAGAATGAAAAACAAAGTGTGAGAGAGAGAGAGAGAGTGAGAGAGAGAAAGAGTAGTAGTAGTAGTACATTACAAGAGATCATTTAATCGAAGAAAAGTCGTAGAGAATCATGAAATTCTTTTTCCTCACTGCACTGCGTATTTTTAAAACTCAGAGAAGAAAGATACGAATGAGGAAGAGAGAGAAAAAGGTGATGCATATATGCATGTGTAGGATAAAAAGGTCTGTAGTAGTGTCCATTTGCAGTCGGGTCCAGGATGATTTTATAGATGGTAAATAAAAAAATTTACATGCAATTTTAGCTTAATGATTTTAATAAATAAAGAATCACTAAAAATCTAAATATTGGACGATAAGCAGATATTTATAATGTAAATTTTTTTTATTCAATTATCAGAATTTTAAAATTCTTAAAGAAATTTTAAGCCAACATTTTAGTAAATATTTGTAAAAGTTTAAATTCATATTACTTATTATTAATATTATAATGTATTTTAATAATAAATTTATAACATAATTATGTTTATTTGTATTTATTACTTTAAGCATGAATATAACATTTTGTTAAATCCATTAAGTTTAATTGACAATTATAATCTACTCTTTAAATATATATATATATATATATATACATGCGTGTGTGTGTGTGTGGGCGTGCGCGTATTAATATTAAATTTCAATACTTTATTGCACTTATAAATACTGCAATAATGGATAAATTAGTACATTTGTCGTTCCTGAATGACTATAGTCTGTTAAAAATATTTAGTATTAAATATTTATATGTAAGCTTTATTTGATAATAGTTTGAAAATTATTTTCTGGTGAAAAATAACAGCGCTCTTAGAATTTATATGATGAAAACAACTATATAATATTTATTATTGGCTTTATTTAGGATTAATTTTAAACATAGAAATATGTACATATGAAGCATTAGATGAAATGTATGAAATATTAAAATTTTTTAATATAACTTAATATAACTTAATAGAAGACACTATAGTATTTAGATTATAGAAGATACGAGTTTCTTTTATCGACTATATTAAGCGTATATTTTTTTAACATGTAATTTTGTTAGATTTTTAAGAATTCTAAAAATATTTATAATAATAGAATGTGCATCTTTCCGGACATACGATAAATAAATATAAAAGTAGAAGAGAGTATTTGAAAGAGAAAGAATTACAATGCAGTAGAAAAGAAAGAAAATTATAAACGTCTTAAGAGAAGCGCAGTATTATTTGTTTGTGTGGTATGTAAGTAGTAAGAGTCAATAAAACGTGAGGACATAGGGCAGTCTGTCGGTCTATAAATCATGCGTACTTTTACTTGTTTTCAATTATAAATAGGGTTGCTTATATTAATCTAGAGCCAATAAAAATCGGAGATCGAGGAAGAGAGAGAGAGAGAGATTATTGTATATGAAGAAATTAATGAGACATGGGAAAATTAACGTGGCAGTTGATGCGAGTATAAAGGTTGAGACTACTAATGGAAAATGTGGAGACGATACGATTTGAGCAAAAATAGAGAAGAATAGTAACAGCAAGAAGCATAGAGATAGATTCGATGACAGACAGAGAGTGAGAGAGAGTGAGAGAGAGTAGAGAGTAGAGAGTAGAGAGCGAGAGAGAGAGAGTGAGAGAGAGAGAGAGAGAGAGTGAGAGAGAGAGTGAGAGTGAGAGAGAGAGAGATATCTACCTGTAGAGAGATGTATGGTTGTCTGACGTTGCCTGTGCCCGAGCACGCGAAACTGCGGCAGTTCCACCTCGCTCGAGATGCCGACCGATTGTAGGCCGGAATTCCATTTGTACCGAATATCGCGCATTGTGTATCCAACTTGGCCATGGATGCATTGGGAGTAGGAGAAATCACAAGAACACAGAAAACAAAAGATATTTGCTGCTCTAACATTACATTCGGTTAAACATTAGACACTTATGCGGCTGGCTAGATATTCAATATTTATAACGTAACGTAATTAATAAATAATAATCAAGGGATTTAAGAGGCAACTGACATGAAGTGTAATTGAGCGTTCTGATTCGATTATTATTTAATGGGAGGGAGTGGGGGGGGGATTTGCAGGAAGATTGTGGAATTCCATTTGGATTTATTTATACAAAGCGGCTTGGTTATTTATTATTTGTAAGAAAATAATACGCGATGACGTCCGGTTTGGTGAATAATATGAAATGTAAAGAAATCATTTGCCGTTTATATTCAATATATTAAAGCATCGAGAATTCACGTTTTTCTACGAATCCAGGCTTTTGTAATTTTTAATACTTGACAATAGCAAATTTACTGAACTCTGCCTTAAAAATAGAAAAAATCTTTTTCATGATCTCATTATTGCGCATAAATTAATTAGATTTTTAAAGGGAATTGATAATGTTCTGGCCAAATGAGATGAGTTTTATGAAAAAGTTCAGTGCCATATTATTTTTAACAGCAGAAATCAGCAATATCTGATAAATAAAGTTGCATCGTACCATTAAAAGCCGTATTTAATTCAATTATATTTCAATTTATTTATATATATATGTATGTATATATATATATATGTATATCAATTTATTCCATAAAAAAGCTCCTTTATCGTTAAAAAAAGGCCTTTATCGTTATGAAAGACAGAATATTATGCTTACGTCTTGGTATATTATTGTTAAAGAGATATACTTGACGTTCGAAGGGAATACAAACAATTGAAAAATTTATGAAAGCGGTCGTGCGACTTTCGAGCGAACCTCATATGCAGGACGATGGATTTCTTTGGTCGTTTGTTGGCGCCGCACGCGAGCCCCCGCCCACACTAAGCCGCCAAAGCAAAATTTCGCGGAAGTAAGTTTTTCAAGTCGTGGGATTAGTAAGTACGTGGAGCCGCGTGTGCATACGAATTCGAACTTGAGCTCTCGTGGGTCAGGCGAGCGAGAAGAAAAGAATTCATTCCGGAGTCGCGTGCTGGGCGCAGGAAGCCGGACTCGTTGTAATTGTTGTAACGGCCGTGCGGGGAGATGGTCGAATCAGAACGCTTTTAAAGAAGAGAGAGAGAGAGAAATAAAGGGAGGCAGGAGAGCTACTCGAGGTTAAGTGGATTGATTAAAGGGCTCTGCTCTTCTTTGTCCAGAGGGAGAGGGAGAGGGAGAGAGGGGGAGAGTGGCTGTTTTGTGGGGAACTTGGGGGCTTAATGCTCAGGCAAAGGGCGATAGAGCAAAAGAAAAGGTAAAATTTACACGTCCACACACTCACGCGCACGCACGCACCCACGCATGCGTATGCGTATGCGTATGCGTGTACGTGTGGGTGTGGTTATAAAAATTTTGTACATAAAATCAAGTCGTTTTTAAAAAACTAGTTGTTTAACAGAATAACTGAAGCTCATGTGGGAATTATTTCAAATTTATTAATGTTCTGTTTTCGTGGTATCTCCGAATTCGTGGTTTATTGCACGTGTAGGTAGACTTATTGCAATAAAAAATTTATTTGCATCTTCTATTGTCTTTGGAATAATCGTATTCAATATGCGAATGTTATGTTTGGATTAAAAAACTTTAGCTTTACGGCATCTTCGTGCAACAATTAATACTCGCAAATAATATCTTTGCTAATCTGATAAAACTTGCAATGTATAAAATATCGAATTCTACAGTTGAATTGGTGCCGTTGGGAAAATTATGTTTCGTGGAAAATAAATTGCCTTGATATCATAAGAAACTCGTCGATTACGGTATGGAAATGACATAATTTTGTTGTAGAAAAGGACTTTTTCAAATATGCCACTCCGGTTATTCTGTCAGTTTAAAAATGGCTTAGGAGGCAAAGAATAAAATAATAAAACAGACGACTTACATGTCTACAACGTCAATTAAAAGCGATTAAGTGCGAAGGAATTCTTAATAGAGGCAAAATGCTCGAGTGGCCTACATATGTTCAATTTCTTTATTATCACACACACACTGATACTGCGCTGTCGGAATATGTATTTTTGTGCATTATGATCGTAAAGTTTTCTGTCATCGGCAAACAGGTGAATGTAATGTAAAATTTATTTAACGTATTTTTTCTTAATTTTGAAATTCCCAGCCTCGGCAGATGAAGTGTGACTGATCTTATCAGTTACATCAACGTTAAACGAATGCTATCACGAATGAATATCCACGATAATCTTATATTGATAGTATTTTGAATAGCGTATGAAAGTTTTATATGGAACAGCACACTTTGTCCTATCGATTAACTATTTAAATTGACCGTAACTCACAAATTTATTCAATACGGAAGAAAAGTTACCATAAAGTACTGGTTAACGACTCTGTTGACAAAATAACGAGTCCGACATTTTTAAGCGTCTTGTGGCGAGTTTAAATTTTGAAATTCACTATCGTTCCATAGACATTATGTGCTGCGGTAAGCAAGTCATGGCAATCGACTAATTATCCGTAACCTCGAGTGTTAACAAGTCCGTGAATCTGCTAGTGCAAGAATTGATTGGCATAACCCAGTTGTTAAGTTTGCTTTAGAGATCGAAATTGATTTTCAAAAATTTCTTTACACGGCCTTGTACCCTATTTCGTCGAGAAACATGCGCTTTCGATTCATCGTGGATTGACCTTGACCCCCGCGGTGTAACGGCTGCTCGATTTGCAGGGAGTTTTGCGTCTTCCAATGCAGCCTGGCGAACATTTGGTCGGATAATGCTTATCACTGGCTTCGTGTCCCGTAATATACGGGCCTCGAGGTTATTGCGGTTAAAATTGTTAAACTTGGATGCTGACTATACGTTCGGATACTATCCGTTATCAATTTACGGATCAACGGTATTTTTGTCGTATATTTGCATTACACTTGATGATCAGTTTTTCTTTTTTTTTTATTTCGCGAGAGCGAATTCTTTGATTTTTGCAAGATTTATGTCAAGATTTGTAAGTTTCCGCGGACTTGACAGTAAAAGGTACTATACACAAATTCATTTGACTTATGTTTTCAATAATTTCTATGCAATGAAAATTAAGGATTGCATCTCAATTTAAATTTAGATTTTTGTTTATCTTAAATGGCTTAGTTCCATTTGCGACTCATTTTTAAACGGCTTAATTTTTATTTGAAAATCACAGTAATGGCTCTGTATTTTGTATAAGTGACCTTAATTTACATTTCGAAGAATTAGAAAATATCATTTCAATTCGTTACATTTACATTTAAATAAACATAATCTATTACAACTAACTTTTTAATTTGCAGTATTTATACATTTGCTTTCATCATCATTTTTATAAAATAGTTGTCGAGATTAAAAGAAGATTTTGTGTAAAATAAATTAACGTTATTTTTAAGCTTTTTTGTATTGCTTGTATTGCTTGCGCAAACCTACAAACTTTCAGCTTGCAAGTTTCAATCAAATGAAAATCGCTGGATTAATGCTCTCCCTTAAAGCTTCGAAAGCTTTTGCGATTTAAAAGCGAATGGTTAGGGACACGAGCCAAATATAGAATTACAAAATACAAACGCCGGCCTTTCGAGGATTTCCCGTGAATCGTGGCATTCCTTCGCACACATTTACCTACACGTTCAAATGCGCGAATGCACGTGTACAGGCGTACATATGCGCGCGCGCGCGCGCGCCTCTACCATAGCATGTATGCGCGTATACGCGTGTATGCGTTGAAGGAGGTACGTGTGGCTTTTTGTCTGTGTCTCTCTCTTTTGCGCGTATGTGTGGTCCGCGTGTCGGATACGGTACACATATTCATGTGTACGTGAATATGTGGTTGTAGTGGCCGCGGCACGGTCGCGGAGTAAATACGATAAGTTAAGATGGCATTCGAAGGATGAAGTAAAAGAAGAATTGGGATCGTTGCTTGGCATTCCGGCCGAGCTAATCCGTTCCTCGGACTTTGATTCACGTAAAGCTTGCCAGCAAAACTATGGCTTAACAATACTTGCGCGCCTCGACGTTTCCACGATCTTATATTGGCCCTGCGTGGGCGGAGGCTCAAATTGATCGCAAATTGACTTGTCTCGCGAGGAGCGTTAAGAGCATCTTTTCAACTCGGCCACTGCTTCACTCCCACCTCCCTACATTTCTTCACTTCCCTTCCTGCACTCGGATAAGATCATTTTTTATTAAAAAGAACTAGATTTGGCATTTGAAATTTAAGCTATTTGAGTGTACCGCTGAGGCACGTACTTTTTCCACTCGGACTTTCCGAGTTTCGCGCCTAACTTTGCCTTTTGGCTCGCCGATGTTTCGTTGCGCCGGCAATAATCGACTTGCGTCGATTGCAACTCGATAAGTAGTTTGGTGGAAATAAAGTTTAGCTCAGAGAATTTTCCTCTGCATGTTCGATATTTTCGGGATTCATGGGAACGGGAAGCCGTGAGGAAGTGGCTCGCTGGAGCTTGTTTTATAAGGTGAAAATTTGGATGACATCGAGATCAAGATGTTGGAGGGTTAGACGGAGGAGGTATCAGAGGATTAGAAAATTGTGTTGTGCGAGCGTGCGTGCAAAATCTAGCGTTTGGTAGTTTTGAATTTGATAGTTTCGTGCGCTGCGAGGGCAGAGCGAACGTTGTGCTTCGCTTCAGAAAGCTACCGACAATTACTTGACAAAGAGAGAGAGAGAGAGGGAAGGAATAAATTAGAGGGGAATTAAGCTTTAACTAAAAACAACGTTTTATTATTACGTGTCTTTTTAAGCATTTTACAAGCACGCGAGCGAACAATATATGTTACTTTTGAATTAATATTTATTTTTAATATTTCATTGAAGTAATGTCGCGATAAAATATACAAATAAACAGCTCAGATTGTGTACTTTATTGTTCCTTATACCGATCAATAATAATTCATAAAATACTTTCATAAAGCAAATTGCCATAGTCATTGTTAATTAAGCAAGGCGGTGAAAAATTCGAATGATAATTCAGTTGACACTACCCGTTGCTCCACATTCACGTATCTTATCAGGTAGAGCAAACAATGATTTAATTATCGAAAGAATGAATTTACTCTGGAACCCATTCAACCCTTAAATATCATGTCAAATAAGCAGTGCGTGGATCGCTTTATCACTACCGTTATCCGCCCACCCATCCTCGTAAATCAACAATTTTTCCCGTGCACCTGTAAAGCGAGCGAAGAGGAACGGCAAACGGAAAAAGAGCAACTGCTGTTGGAAAAGGCAGGGAGAGAAAAATAGGCCGGAAACCCCAGCAAAACAAAAGGAAAAAGCCTCCTTTGCGGGCGAACAATCTCTTGCGGATCTTGCACAACGCCGCCGCTCGGTCCTCGCACTCGCACAAGCTCAACACTTACGACACATGCGCATATATATATATATGTCAGGACACGGTCCGGTGCATGCGAAGCAAACGTGCTGCATTCAAGCAAGTGTGTGTAAGCATGCGCACACACTCGCTGCTGCCTGGCATGCTTATCGGAAGTTACATATCGACTAGATCGTGTACAAGCCGACCGAATGCCCGGCCATTTGGTCTCTCTCGTAATACCGACACGAGAGTTTTATTAGCTCCGGGGGGGGGGGCTTGATGAGCCCTTGATTCCCTAGTATAGCTTTACGTGACTCACATAAAGTCACATAAAGAAAAGTGACGAGGAGACGCTTCCGATTTGCTTACTATTACTTCGCTTAACCTGCATTTGATCGTTGGTGCACATTCGCAACAACCAAGGATCGACGACTCAAACGCGGGATTTATTGGAATACTTCCGTGGCTGGATATTGTCTTACTGGTACTTTAAACATAAAATAAACAAACATGAGAAGTCGTGAAATAAATATTCTTTCGTATTCCAGGTGAATTTTTTTTCCTCTTTTCTCGTTAGCGAATGTGCATACGCAAATCTTTGTGCTACATGGCATGCTCGCACTACTCGTTTCATTTAGGCTTTGTAACTTGCTTACTTTACACTACATTAATGACATGAGCTCGCTCCCGTAATTTATGTACACATTATAGATAGAGAAAGAAGAGCATAAGGACAAAAAGGAAGAAGAGCATTTTACCGCTTTTCTTTTGTGAGAATCTGTGTTTTCAATTCTCATTTTTTTCTCCGCGATGTTTTTCCAGATGCTATAGAGCAGTTTTACATTTCTCATTCAGTGATTATGTTTCATTTTGCTTCCTACTTTTCAGTTTTATTTGCTCGATAGTGCAGCCGTCCTCGTCATCGCCATCGTAGGCGTTCCCTTTCAATCGTCAACTTTTTATAATTTGCCAATGATTTCATATGCTCTTCAAAATAATTATTTACGAGACTTTGTACAGGCACGACGATTCCTTCAAATCTTTCTTCAAGTCTTCTTCGATATTGGAATATAATTTAATATATAATATACTGCATCGGTAAACATTGAGTGCAATCGAATTTGTTTTAGTGTTTTGATTATTTCAATTATTAATGTATAACTTATTGATAATACTGAATATTGATAATAATGAATCAATGAAAATTGAATTGAAATTAAATATTTTATTTTTGAGCTTCTGTTTTTTAAGCTCTACTTTAAGTTCTCGAAAATCACGAAAGCATTTTTATAAATAGAATTTTTATATAAACGTATCGACAATATGGATAAAAATTTTCTTTTAAACTATAGCTACACAAGTATATACATATCTAATTAGTAGTATAAATATATATTTATATTTTTTTTCATATCTGATGCAGAAATTTCTATTTCTGCCAGATTCCTATCCGGTAGATTTATCGTGCTGCACTATCGTGATCATTCAATTATCGCTAGAAAATAAGTTTTTATCGTGAAGCAAGAAAAAAAAAAAAAAAGAAAAAGTCATTTGTCCCTCCTTTTTGCCTCTGTTCTTCGTTTCTAGGGCGAAGGATCGAAAAGGGCAATACAAAGTACGAAAAAATGGAACAACAACCCGCTATTTTCGCCCGTTCGATATGCGAAATATCTATATGAACAGCGAAAGGCTCAAGACCTACGCTACAAATACTTGCGTATGAAATATATGTACATTGAGCGCCTGAAATACCATACAGGAGGGAGATAAAGAAACACAAAAGTATCATCAATAAATGTATATGTATATATATGTATGTATATGTACGCATGCACTGGCCAGATGCACAATGCGTCTGATTTCGGTTTCAAATCTTGTTTCGTTAGCGTGCGCTGAGCCTCTCCGAGACGTCACTTAACTCTCTCCTCATAAGCTATCATAGCTCATAAGCAGATTAATTATCTGACGAGAATGTAGCCTCCTCAGGACTTGGTCGTCCTTCGACTTTATTGCCTTCCCGGATACGAGTGCTGCACCCCCCAAGGTCGTTGGACTCATCTCTGTACGCAGTGCGATCTTATGGATGAATCTTGTTCTGCACATTTGTCTCTCTCTACTTGTCTGCCTCCTTCGACACGTATTTGTTATTGGGCTTACGCGTTGTACTCCTCGGTACCTTTTCATTACGATGAAATCTAGGTATCGGAGAACTCTATCGAAGGTTAAAACTCGGAATTGGCTAAACAGTACATAAGCTCGCGGGGGCTGCTGCTATTAAATAATATACATTGATTTTATTCTATCGTTTGTAATGTAAAAGTATATCTGGCAATGAAGTAATAAAATGAGATTATAGGCTGAAAGTAAGAAATATCAAAATAAAATATTAATCAAGTATTTACTGAGTCTTTAGGGAGAGTATAGAGATTTAGCTTTAATTCGAACGCAATTTTAATATTGAAATTATATTTATCAACTTGCGAGCACATGTGATGTATGCTTAGAGGCACACGTCACGTCAGTCCAAACGACAAATAATATCTCAAAGGCTTTAAACTTGCTATACATCTAAAGTACTCGAGCATTTCGAATTTAGCGCATTAACTCGCAGTCTCTAATCGAGTTATTCTCATCGGCTGTCGCAAAGATTTGTACTCCATTTGTGATATTTTTATTTTCTAAAACAACTGTGCCAAGCATACTTTTACATTCCTAATGGGACAAATAGAAACGAGGACGTCGATTCTTTAGAATTATTTATATAAAGCAATTTAGCATCATTATAAAAACAATAAACTTGGTAATTGAGAAGTAGGTGGAGTCGCTAATCTGCGTATTATTTAAATAACTCAATTGAGAACAATTAAACGTAATTGAGACTTAATTTGACGTTCTCTTTGTGTATCAGTGGACTTTAAAATTTTACTATAAATATACCGGAACGCGCGAAGCTTAAGCCCAGAAAAAAGTGAAAAACTCATGAATATGGGCGTACACACGAGCACGTATGCAAATCTCATATAAAGCGAGAGAGCTATTCCTAAAAGAATAAAAAAAAGGTTGAGAAGATATCCGAATGGAAAGTCAAATGATCATCTACAGGGATCAACGGAGCTTCAGCGAGAAATGAGACGAGAATGAGTAAAAGGAAGAATAAAAAGTGCCCCACTCGAGCGGACCCAATCGTCCTCCTATGTGTCATGGCCGCTACGTGTTAGTGACGACGCCATTTCCAGTCCCACTTATTTATAATAATACTTATACTTATTTATTTACG
Source organism: Ceratosolen corneri (assembly GCA_030522565.1). Classification (NCBI taxonomy): domain Eukaryota; kingdom Metazoa; phylum Arthropoda; class Insecta; order Hymenoptera; family Agaonidae; genus Ceratosolen; species Ceratosolen corneri. Next base: position 48,321 of record JAPYYT010001236.1, read on the forward strand.
TGCCCAATGTGCTTCGACAAACCAAGTGGACTCTGCTAGGGATACAGATCTTTTGATTTTTCTCTTTGTTTTGTTACTATTCCACAACAAATGAAACAATTAAAGAAGTATTGCGTGACGGAATGCCTGATGGGTTTTCGTATATTTATGTTTTCAATAGTGACGATCGAGATTTTAATTCAACAGAGTACTCTATTATGCTAAAAATTTATAATAAACAAATGTTTACTTGTTACCGATGGGAGATTAGGAATTTCATTAAATATTCTAATATAAATAGTTCAGTATGGCGAGCATTTTATGAATTTGAAGAAAAAGAGGAGAAAAATACTTTTGAAGCCTTGCATTAATAAGTTACATCAAACAACTTTTGAAAATATTTCTATCGTGAGTCGGTTAAAAGTAAGTACGCAAGTGTGTAGAATTTTTTTCTTTTTATCCATTAAAACTAAATTAAACATGAAAGCGTTAGTTAATTATCTTTAAAATTGAATTCTTCAGCATCGTTGTAAAAAATATCTAAATAGTATCAATTTAATTTGAAGCACCGCAGCATAAATTAGTCACGCAATATTCTAGATTTATCTTTATTTATTTATTTATTTTTTTTTCCGACTTTAAACAGTGATCCGATAATTTGATGTGGAATGTCACATTAATCAAGCTCTCTTGACATTTGAAATTTATCCTCATAATTAGAAGTGAATTGACAAATTGGCATGGAAATTGCATCGTCATTAGTCGTCATTGGTAGCGGCAGTAGTTGGTACTTGCCACCGACATTCCATGGCATATATACACACAATCTATATTTAAACATATATTCGTGTGGCTACAGAAAGTAATGGAGGTCCCCTTTATGCAAGCTATTTCCAGGTACGGATGTGCGCGTGCGCAATGTACGTGCCACCTCGCACGCACACGCGCACATTGAGGTAAAAAAAAAAAAAAAAAAAAAAAAAAAAAACAAGCAAAAAAAAAAAAAATAAAAAAAAAAAAAAAAAAAACAAAAAAAAAAACAAAAAAAAAAAAAAAAAAAAAAAAAAAAAAAAAAAAAAAAAAAAAATACAAAAAATAGACAGCCAAAGTGCCTTTATCTAGGCAATCAGATTTTATTCTAGAAAAAAGAGCGCCCAAGTTTCAGATTAATAACTTAAACTGCTTTTCAGGAACCTAAAAAACATTGCTTCAAAACTCCCGGGTAGTTTAATATTTCCAAC